>CM035435.1:38776985-38944485 GCA_020310875.1 Ceratopteris richardii | reverse complement strand
AAAAGAACCCGGAGCTTACGTACAACGAGCCTTGAGAGAAAATGTTTCACATCTTAGCAACCTGTATTTCTATTAATACAAAGAGTGTCTGTAAGAAAGACAAAAGTTGTATTGCAGCGTCTAGGATAGATGGTAAACTTCTTTTGATATTGGCTAGCCGCATAAACTTTTGAAAATGAAGACAATATGCAGTTGTTTACTTTCGCATGCGTTTTAGATGATGCAGTTTCCCCTACTTTGGTAGGAAGGTTCTTTCTTCTTTGTTTACGGGAATGTTCAACAGAGTCCTAATCTACCTTCCTTTAGACAACGGTAGAGATGAAGAGTCTTTCACCATGGGAATCCCACATTGCACAAAGCAGGGCTAATACTGCCGAAGACAACACAGGGAAAGCACTGCTCGAAGGCATCTGGTTTTAGTCGCAGCATGTATAGGTCTCGTAAATGAGAAGTATATTTCGCAGATGGTCAATCGGATTACAGTTTTAGAGGCTCATACATATTTTTTAGGCAGGTGGTCAATCGGATTACAGTTTTAGAGCTTCATACATATTTTTGAGGCTTGATACTTTTCTGCCCTATTGATCTCCCATACAAAAACTAGCTCCCTTTCTGATTTACATGATCCGACTCTGTCAATTCATAGTATTTGTCGGGTGTACAATCTAATATAACCATTCCTAGTAACAAAAAAAAACTTAGAATTCTGGTTAAAATATTTGTCTATACAAACACGCACACAAGCACATCCATATTTTGCGGAAGCATGGCACTATACTGACATGAAGCACATCAAGCAAGAACATCAGACACTCAAGCTCAAAAAATAACACATCTATTGATCTCAAATTTTAAGCAAAAGTGCAGATTGGTAGTGTTGAAGAGGAAACCGGATTTGAGAATGATATATATCCATAACTTTTTGATACTTGTGCTTCTACGTTTGCCATTGATTTATAGCTTCTTTCTTCTCTAGTTATGCACTTTTCAGATACGATAAGTTATATTATGCATTATATAGATCTTTAACGCATTATTTAGAACAAATACCTAAAGGATATAAACTTCAGCAAACGGAGTGACTCGTGCTTCTCACAAATATACATTGAAAAGATGATAATTCATGAAACAAGAACCATAAATGACGCTGGCACTTACTTTAATAAAAGACAACGCGACATACCAAATGCACTCATGTCAGCTGAAGCAGAAATCAGTAATTTTCCACTTGAAAAAACATACACATATGCTCTCCAAAATTTTGGAATACACTGAATAGTCTATATTCTTGTACACATGTTCACACATTCATGTAGATTTTAGATATTCAATAATTCTATGTATTCAATTTATAACTTAATTTTATAATAATGCTATGCTTAATGACAAGACAGATGTGGTATGGAAACGCTGGTAGCATAACATGCAACTTGAAGTGGTTAAACAGCATTTATTTCCTGAATTGTGATAAGATAGCGGAAACGTTTTTATATGTTTGACATGGATTTACACAAATTTATTTATTTATTGGAATCGTTTGCTTTTCTAGTTACCTTGCTTGGTTTGTTGTTCTTATGGGAAATAAAACGTATCAGAAAGAACCATATATTGCATGTCATGGATGTCACTTATGATCCTATGAGGCGGCCTGTAGAAATTCACTACAGCTTTCTTCATATGTAAATAGTGAAAAACTAAGAAAAGCTTAAGTACCTGAGTTCTTCATAGCAAATGTTTCACATCCTCATTGGACCTCTTTTTCCAATAATACAGAAAGTATCTGTAAGAACGAATAAATTTTTATTGCAACATTTATGATAGATGATAAACTGCTTTTCATACTACCTTTCCCCATAACAATTTGAAATTTGACAAAAATGCATGCGCGACAGTAAATGTTTCTCCTTCATTCGTTTTCGTGAGCTTTTGGTCCCATCATCAATCAGACCACAATGATAGTCTTGTTGCTGCTCTTCTTAGCCTTACGTAATTTCCCTACTTTGATAGAAACTTTAGTTGATGCGGAATGGAAATTTATAAAGATGCGAAAGTAGAGTCTCCCATTTTGTTGGATAAAATAAGTTAGAAGGAATTTTAGTAATGATCATCAAGTTCTTCATGTTAAGCATCATATGGCATCATCATTATTATTGTTTTTCCAGATTATGAGCATATGGCATTATTATTTAGTATACATCTTTGAAAAGTGATTCTTTGTAGTGCTGTTTTGTTTATAACTAAAGCTTTGTTACTTTTTGATTCGTTATCCCGGAGAAAGAAACATATTCCAGTCGATTGGTGCAACATTCCTTCTACTAGCATGATAAGACCGCATGATGTGAAGAAAAATAAAATAACTGAATTATTTATGGTATGTTTGCACCTTTGAAATGTCCTTTCAGGCATTGAGTATGTACACGAGTAGATCTTTGAATAGGTGAGGTTTCTACTTTCCACAGCTCTATCTGTATCATCTGTAAAACAGAATAGCTTTTCTACTGCTTTTCTACTTGCCAATCAATAGACCTCTCAATCTTTGGCTTTGTAAGAGGGTAACCCTGCCGAAATAGGAAATCTGCAACACATGTCGGTTTTGCAAATGAGAAGTAACTTTCGCAGCCTCTCAGTTGACACTACCATTTTCTAACGTCATATATATTTGTTATGCGCCATTATTTTCTCGAACATTGACCTACCAGATAAAACCTAGCTCCCTTTCTCATTCATGTAATCCTACTCCGTCAAGTTATTTAGAAGTATCCCTTGGGCGTATAATCTGATTTAACATCTGTCGACACTAAAAATAACTTACGAGTTCCAATTAAAACATCTCGGCATATACTCATCAAGCACAAAAGCACATCAGATTTTAGCGGAGATATGGTGGTACGCACACATCCAATACATGAGGTAATAGCGTCAAATACTGGAGCATAAACACTCATCAAATGTTGATATATTCTGGTATCAAATTGCAATTGCATAAGGGAACATTGGTGGTATGAGGGTCGAATCCGGAGTTAAAAAGATAGCCATAGCTTTATGATATTTGCGTGCCAATTTTTCCCATTGATTCAGGCCTCGTTTTTTTTCAAGTATGCAAATTTTAGATAGCTTATGCTATAAAATCTAATTTATGGTGAGAGGGGCATTAAGGAAATGTGTTGCTATACATTGCTTGACCTGCACTCTTATCACCATCACCTTTGACATCCTGCTCAAAAGTTAGCATGTGTCCTAGCAACTTATTTAAATCAGGAGTGAAATGATCTAGTGACAATTCAGTGGACAAAATAAATTGTTCCCATTTCTCATCTCCTCTCAAACCTGTGAGGATTTGCCTTACAAATTTATCCTCCTCAATATCTTCACCAACTGCTCCTAATGCATCTGCAATATCCTTCATCCTTGTTACATAATCAGAATTGCATTGAGAAGCTTTCTTTTTGAATATGGTAAACTCTGCCCATAAGGATGCCTTCCTTGACTTTGTCGTGTTTTGGAAATGCTCCTCCAAAGCATTCCATAGTCACTTGCACTTTCAAGACCTCTAATATGAGGTAGCAAATAGTCATTAACTTGTAGATAATGCTCCTTGCTTCAGCATCCTTCTTCATCCAAGTCTTCAAATCTGAGAGTTCATCCCTAGTTGGAACACTAGGATCTCTGAATTGTGGTTTGTCTTCTTGACTTGTGATGTAACCTATCAGGTCTTTACTCATAAAATGAGCTTTCATCCTCATTGAGCAAGCTAGATAGTTTTCTCTATCCAACTTCCCTATCTCAAGAGAATCTCCCATTCTTTCTTCACATGTGTATTGAATTCTTCAAACTTTATGAGTAGTAATTGTACCTTTGTTGGGTGTGTGTAGAAGTGCGAGAGACACACGAGAAGCACACACAAGGAGAACAAACGCAGCTAGAGACACGGAGAAGACGATGGCTAGAATAGCTCCCTCTATTGATCATGAACTGAACTAAAGTAAGAGCTGAACTAAAGTAAGAACTGAACTAAAGTAAGAACTGAACTAAAGTAAAAAGGTTCACATCAAATCTACTAGAGGAACACATAAGTGCAACAAACCCCCCTAGAGCAAATGATATGAAAACATACAGTGAGTGATAGATCAACCCCCACAAGGTAATAAGCCTAAAGCTTTGCGAAAAGCTTCAAGCTTTTCCCGTGGAAGAGCTTTGGTGAATATGTTTGCCACATTATATTGTGTAGGCACATATACCAAATCATTATCTCCTGCATGAAGGCGCTCTCTCACATAGTGATAATACACCTCAATATGTTTGGTCCGTGCATGAAACACTGGGTTTTGTGCAAGAGCCAAAGCACTCTGATTATCAGTGAGAACATGCGTAGCAACATCAATCTCCATGCACAGATCCATCAATAGGCGTCTCAGCCATATACACTCCACTGTAGCTATGAAAACTGCCTTGTACTCAACCTCACAACTCGATGTCGCCACTCTAGGTTGCTTCTTACTCAACCAAGATATGCATGAGTCTCCAAGGAAAAAGCAATTACCACTGCTGGACACACGAGTATCATAGCAACTAGCCGAATCACTATCTATAAAAGCATGCAAGCATGGCTAAATATCTCTGCCATAAAAGAGACCTAAGCTCAAAGTGCCTCGGAGATATCTAAACACACATTTTAGCACTTGCCAATGCTTAGTGCCAGGGCTATGCATGAATCCACTCAACTGGGAAACTGCATACTGTATATCCGACCATGTGTTGCATGCATATATAAGACATCCCACAGCTTGCTGATAAAGAGAAGTGTCAAATGCATCATTGGAATCCTCAACTGAGAACATGAATCCTGTCTCAACTAGTGTGGAAGCTAGCTTGCAATCCTCAAAGTGAAAACACTGAAGTAGTTTTTCAACATACTTTCCTTGATGCATAAAAAGTCCCCTCAACAGATACAAACTGGATGCCAAGATAGTAGCTCAAAAGACCAAGATAAGTAACATAAAAAATATGTTGCAAATCACCCATAAGAATGTCAAGTTTTGCATCACATGACCCAATCAAGAGTATGTCATCGACATAAAGAGCAAGCACTATAAGATCAACCCCATTTTTGCGTACATAGAGTGTCCTTTCAATCGGACTACATGTGAAGCCAAGATCAATCAAGTGCTTATGGATTTTCATACCATGCACGTGGAGCTTGCTTGAGACCATACAAGGCTTTATTCAAGCAACAAACCATATGCTCTTTCCCTTTCATAGCAAATCCAGGAGGTTGCTTCACATAAGCCTCTTCTTGCAAATCACCATTCAAGAAGGTTGTTTTTATGTCCATCTAATGCAGTTTCCAACCTCGATGGGCAGCCAATGCAACCACAGTACGAATGGTAGTCATGCGTGAAGTAGGTGCAAAAGTTTCCTCATAGTCAATGCCATATTGTTGTGCATATCCTTTGGCAACCAATCTAGCTTTGTAGCGATCAATGCTACCATCAGATTTTCTCTTAATCTTGTAAACCCACTTTGTACCAATGGCATTCTTTCCTTTCGGCAATTCACATAACTCCCAAGTACCATTCCTATGTATGGAATCCATTTCTGATTGCATAGCAGTCATCCATTGTGGATCATCGCATGCATCTTCAAAAGAAAGTGGCTCTTCATTACATGTTGTAGCAATAAGAGAATAATCCACAAAATTACTTGATGCATGGTGAGAGCTTGATCTTGTTCTACCAAGTAAAGATGCACTCAATTTGCTATCCTGCAAAGTTTGTTTCAGCCACTTTGGCATAGTTTGTGCACTTTTGATAGACGTGTGTTCATTATGTAATACATCGTCAACATTTATATCATGCGTGAGCTAAATTTAATGCTCATTTTCATCCATATTTTGATGCAAATGTTCAACCATATGTGGCTAGATATTTCCAGCAGTTTTGACAATTTTTGGCTGAAACATTTTCAGCCATGTTTAGTTGGAAATTCTCTACATTTTTAGCACTATTTGCTGGAATTTTTCAGCCCTTTGAGCCTCAGTTGGATGGTCTACATGGTCATAGTCAAGTGCACAATTTTGGAACAAAGACATGAGTGTATCGAACACATCTTGTGAGCTAACTGTTGGCTGTTTTTTGCATTCAAGTAGTGGAAAAACTGAATTTTCAGCAAATATCACATCTTGAATCACAATAATTGTCTTCTTCAATGGATGGTACAAAAGATATCCCTTACTCTCAGCACTATAACCAACAAATATACATTTCTTTGCCTTGTCATCAAGTTTGTGACGTTGTTGTGATGGCACAAGAGCATATGCCAAAGAACGAAACACACACATATGACTAACATAGGGCATTTTGCTGAGGTGTATATGGCACCGTACATTGGTGTGAGATACCTCTTTCACAAAGAAAAGCATTAAACTCATGTGACATGTATTCACCACCATGATCCGTGCGTAGAGTCAAAAGCTTTTGTGAAGAAAAATTTTCAGCCATAGCTAAAAAAGCTTTGAAGCAAGAAAATACCTCATTCTTTGCTTTCATAGGATACACTCATGTATGGCGAGTAGCATCATTAATGAAGGTAACAAAATATACATGCTTCCCAAAAGATGGAGTCTTGACGGGACCACATACATCACCATGAACAAGTTACAATTTTCTTGTAGTGTGTGTATGACTATCTTTTGGAAGAAGCACGATGCATTTTAACAAGAATGCAACCTTCAAATGCATGCTTTTCAATGGACTCAAGTGTAGGCAAACCAATAACCATGTCCTTCTTTTGCAACTAAAGCAAACTATTGAAGTTCAAGTTACCAAAAGGAGCATGCCAAAGCTCCATTTCAGCCATGGAAAAAGTATGAGCAACCAAGGCATTCGAGGCAGCCCTCTTGTATGTATCCATGCGATACAAACCCTTACATAATGTACCAGAGATAACATCACCATTGCTGAAATCATGAACCATACACTTATCATCAAGAAAGTGTACATGAAGTCCAGCTTTGGCAATCAACAGAACTAAAATTAGGTTCTTCTTGTACGGGGCACATACAATGCATTTTTCAAGAGAATCACACCTCGATTTGTAGCCGTAAGCTCAATTTATCCTACTCCAATGATAGGATAAGAGGCATTATTTGCACACACCACATGTCCTCCTTTGGGCACATCTTTGCAAAGAGGCGAAAAGTCTTCTACATGATGTTATGTGCTTTGAAGCACCACTATCAAAGAACCAATTGGAATCAGCCTCACTCACAACCATACACTTAGAATGCAAAGAAGCATCATAATGACATGTAACAACACATGCCCAAAAATCTTGAACCATGTTAGCTTCATCATTCTTTACATTTGCTGAATTTTCAGCATAGACATGCTGGATTCCTTCCTCTTTTCATTGCGTTTAGCAAGCTTTCTACACTCATGAATAGTATCACCAGCCTTTCCACAATATTTGCATCTCTTCTTCTTTTTCAAATCACCATCACTAGAGGTATGAGTTGAAGAGGAAGATTGAGACTTTGGTTTTGATGAACCCAAAGCTTAACCATACTTGCTTTTCCCCTTTTGTGAGATAGCAAGTGCTTGTGTTCCCTCAATCAAACCACTCCTATTCACTCTAGATTGCTCTTCTTGCAAAAGAAGAGACAAAACCTCATCAAATGCATAAATATTAGGATTTCCATTTCGAACCAAACGGAGTGTAGTAGCAAAGCTTTGGAAAGATTTTGGTGATCCTTTCAACAATGTAGAAATGAGTGATGCATCCGGAATGATCTCATCTATGTTTGCCAATTTCTCTTTCAAGTCCTTGATGCATGTCACATACACATCCACCGACTCATTTTCAGCCATAAATACATCCTCAAGCTGCTTCCTCAAGTATGCAACACGTGATTCATTATGCATGGCATACAAAGAAGCAAGAGTGTTCCATGCCTGTCTCAATGTAGAACATGACCGAATGTGTGGAACTATATGACACTTCACTAAAAGCGCAATCAATGCATGATCTTGAGCATCTTTTCCATCCCAATCTAAGCTTCTCTTGTGTAGGTGGAGAAGGAGAAACCACTCTACTTGAAGAAGAAGCTCCATCTGTAAAAGTAGACTATGAAGTAGAAGAATCTGCGGGTCTTCGATCTACATCTACCACTATGTTCCAAAGTTGTTTAACAACAAGAACATGCTTCTCTTAGATATGTTCAATGCCTCACCCTTATGTAGCACCACCATTGTTCCATAACACTCTATTTTTTAAGGCCCCCATTATGAGGAGAAGCCATGTGAGAGTGTTGGACATTGGTAGGTTCGTGACTTTGAGGTTAGATGAGGTCTAGAGTAGACCGTAGATGGATAGTTAGGAAGGTTACTTCTAAGCCATTGGATTGGGATTGATCCAATGTGAGGATCAACCTAAATCAAGGGCTAGAAACAAAAGTAGCTTTCTTAACTTAGGGAAGGGTCTATTTGATGTGGGCCATTGGATCTTGACTTGATCCTAAGTGTGGATTAAGCAAGATCAAGAGCTACAAATAAATGGTTGTTGATCCTACCTTTCTACCATTGGATTCACCTCATTGATCAATGGTGGAGATTGTTTTGGGCATGGATCAAGCTACCACAACCCTAGAACATGGGTAGGCCGACTTAGGCTTGGAGGACCTTATAAGGATTGTCCCCTTCCCATGTAGGATTATCATTTGTGGTATTTGGAAGCATTACGGTATCCATCTTAGTACCCATTGTGTTGGCCTATAGCCCTTCACCTAGCTTCTATCTAGATCACCATATAAGCTCCATATAGGGAGTGCAAAGGTGGGTAGAACCATCTATATATTGTTTAGTGTTTGAGTTCCATTGTATTAGAGTTATGAGTTTTAGTTGAATTGAGTTGAGTTCATTTTCTATTCATCTTGAGTCCACTTTCCATTATAACCAAATATCTTGTGTTATTCCCATGAGTATTGATATCTCTCTTTCTATATAACCTTGATCTTATATGTGTGTTGTGGTAACCTCTACATAGCATTAGAGTTATACCACTAGCCCACCACCTAGTCATTATTCATTCATTTTCCTTTTTCTTACATGGTATCAAAGCATAGGAAGGTATAGAAGATTGCGGAGATCATGGAGGCCAAGGAATCAAGTCTAAAATTTGTGGAATGAATGCTTCAACATTCAAACTTGTGACAAGTAAATGCTTCAACTCCAAAACTTGTGATAGTTGAAGGCTTCAACATTGGAGTCCTTGGGAGGCAAAGGCTTCAACCCTATAGCTTGTGGGAGGCAAAGGCTTCAACGCTAAAGTTGTCAAGAGCTAAAGGCTTCAATGCTAGAGTTCTTGGAAGGCAAAAGCTTCAAGGTTTCAAGTTCATGGGACACAAAGGCTTCAACACTATAGAGTTTTTAGCATCTAGGAGTGGAAGTGGAAGTGGATTTGGTGCAATGGATTTGGAAATGCAAACACAATGGGTTCACCTACCAACCTTCAATGAAGGCAAGTTAGATGGTATGAATTATTTTCTTTGGTAGTTCAAGATTAGTTATCCTTGATTCTTATGATCTTTAGGAGATGGTGATGGGAAGTGAGCAAGATCCACAACCTACCTTTGACCCATCGAATCCGAGTATGGTGGTTTTCCTAGATGCAAAGCTTCTACAAGCTTGGAAGATGAGGAATGCAAATGCACTATATTATATAGCTAACAATTGTATGGAACCTATTCTACCTCGTATTCAACATACATCCAAGGCAAGTGAGGCATGGAGTATATTGAGGAGTCACTATGAGGTAAGAAACCAAACATGCATTCAACAAAGCATACAATTATTTATTCAAAGACATGTAGCATACTTTTATTCAATTATATCATGATTTCTAAAATAAAAGACCAACCTATATAGTGTTCTTGAGCATCAATATCATATAAAAGATTTGAATTATTTCGATGGTGATGCACCACAATGCGCTCTCCTTCTCACAATCTCCACGATGATATCCTCTGAGTAGAAAATCGAGCTCCTAAGGCCCCACAGGGTACTCCGCACAGAGACTACAGAATATGCAAAAAAAAACACAGTACACAGGGAGCACGAAGATAGACTTCTTAGGTCTTACAAATGTGGTCAAATTTATAGTGTGTGACCAATACAGGTATTGCAAATACAGGTGCTGGAGCTGATGAAGATGGTGTCGAAGATGATATTCTATAGATTCTTGTTCGTGCTGCTATTTTTGCTGCACCTATTGCAGAGCAGATTCCTTGGAATGGCAGAGATGCCCAGGCACATGCATTGATAGCTTTGTCTGTCAAACGTGCCATTATTCCTCACATTCGCTCTTGCAGAATAGCTAAGGATGCTTGGGATACACTTACCACATTGTACCAAGCTAGGAATGAGGCTCGTGTTGCTTACCTCCGAAAACAGTTGGAGAGTGAGCACATGAATGAAGGTGATTCTATGGACAGTTTTCTAATGAAGATCAAAGACTTGAAGGAACAGTTGATTTCTACTGATGAGGTTATCATTAGGGGAAAAAATGAACCCTGCATGGGCCTTGTAAGGATTCCTAATTTTAAGGGATTAAGCCTAATCTTGTTCTTGCTTGAGGGAACAAAGTGCATTTAATAGAGCACTTTTTAGTAGGCAAGACTAGGTTTTTTTTTAGGCCCAAGTAGGGTCATCTCTCTCTTCTGTAAAAGAAAGAGAGAGAGATTCCACTTTACACATCATCAAATCCGTCCATCTTTGTGAATTAAAAAATGACTTTTTTTTTAAAAGTCACACAGTTAGTTATTGCTTACTAAAAAGGGCCCATTTCTTAATATACATGTCAGAAGTTACTTTTTTTTATGGATTTCTTAATAAAATCACTCAAAATAGTTCTTTTTTCAAACTGCTCCAAAAGTAAAGTGCCACATCATCAAACTCGTAACTTTCCCTACCTCAAAAATTGAGTTTTTCAAATTTTTATCATTTTCACTCACATAGAATGGAAAACCTCACCCTGACCCATACACATATCAAAAAAGTAATTTTCTCTATGTACAGATACTTCTTAGTCCATTATACATGGTATTTTGATTCTCTTCTATCTTTCTCTCTCTTACCTCTTGAATTCTAGCAGCCATGGGGTACTCAAACAATTTCCTCCAAGGAGAAGATGTAACAATAATAGAATCACTCACAAAGAATTTTTTCTCCCATGAGATGACAATATTCATGTCCAAGTAGGTGGTTCATTCTTTCTTTGTGATCAAAGATGTACTGTTCATTTTACTTTCTAGTATTCATCTACTATTTTTCAGGAGGAAAAGCACACAATACCATCATTGGAAGCTCTTTCATGTGGAGTGGGAGGACACAGACACCATATTCTTCTAATGAGTTATATATTTTTGTTGATTCTCATATTTGCAAAAGAATTAAACCAATATTTCCTTTGCATAGGTAATTCATCTAAGAAATAAGTGCTTCATCAACACCAAAGAAGCACGTTAAATTGTTAATAGTTTCTCTTGCTTCTCCTTCTTTTCAAAAGATGCATGTTGACTAGTTGGAATAATACTCACTTGCTTTTCTTCAAACAAATTTTGCAAGAGTTTGACTATTAGAAATGTTGTCATGAAATTACAACACAACATTGCAAGTGAAAATTGGAGGTTATGAGAAAGTCCTTTGCATGATGATCAATGTCATGAACAAAAAATGTTTTAGGGTTCAACTTGGAACTCAAGTTACATAAGAGGCATCATTGATTATTTTATACTAACAAGTTTTTGTGGTATATCCTATCCATGCTCAAGGTACATAATGACCACCTTGGATGAAGCTCCATCACAGAGGATGAAGTGGTCTACATGCAACAGAGGTCACCATACAATCATAGAGTGGCTCAATATGACAGAGTGAAGTCGATTAAGAATATCAAAATAGTTCATACCCTCATCCATAGAATCATTCTTGTGAGCATGATAAAGATCAACTGTCACAGATGTGACCATTCATAAAAAGATTCTAAGGACATGCACAAAGGGGAATAATAGATCCACTAATCATTGGTGATGAACCATTTGAACTCAATCTACCTCCAAATGGAACATGGCTGATGAAACATGCATGAAGTAACCATTCCAAGTCATCCAAAAAGGAGAGCTTCAAGGAATCATCATGAAACATTTGCATATTCCAACATTATATCAAGTAGAGGCTATAAAGTCACTACTATAAGGTCAAAGAACACTACCCACATATGAGAAAAGAAACATATGCCATAAATTGTGTCACAATGTCAATCAAGGCATAGATGTAAAATGAATAAGAACTACCAACCACATCATAGATCATATGTAGCACAACCTAAAGTTTCTCGTAATGCAAAAGCAACAAAAAAGTGAGCAAACATTAACGATCCTTAGTGATTCAAAGTTAATGCACCAGACTTTGGATATCATCAATAGCACTTCAAGCCATCCTAGAGGAAGGAGATGCATTCCTTACTTCTATTCTGAAAGATATTGACTTGTGTGTAGCTCATGTGAAGATGATGACCATACAACCAAAGAAACTAGATGGGACCATACATGATTATGTAATCATTCTTGTTGAAGAGATACATTTTTTAAAATCACATTTCCATTATGATAATCTACTTTTCATCATCTTTCTTGCACATGATCAAGTCCACATTGATCTATATCATATGTTCATAATTGTATCCACTTGCGTAAAGATGGTATGTGTGCAAAACAAATCCCTTAGAATCAAAACTAGTATTTGCATTGTTCAACTAGGTTGTGCATATAATAAGTTCCATGATCCTAAAATTTGAAAGAAAGGAGTTGTATTGTCACTAACCACATCATATTCAAATGTCCTAGGAAGAAGATACAAGCTGGGTTTAAGACTTCCACGATCACCATTCCACATCAAAAGATCATCATCTGAGTCAGAAAAGGATTACTATCCATCATGAGAATCATGCCCTTGATTATTTAGCTAGATAAACTACAAACCCTTTCTAGTACCATCATGGATATCCATCATCATCGTGTTCTAGTACAACATATAAAGGAATCTAAAAAGACCAATAACTATGAAGATTCAATTTCCAAAAAATCTCACAGTTACATAGCTACTTCCCATGGAACTTATCGCTATGAGAGGGAGATGATGTCATAAACACAAAGGAAACCATTGTAAAAACATAAATTCTATGAAAGGGTTTATATCTCATGAATGGTTTAGATTTTGGAGAAATGGATGCTACCATCACGTCCGGAACATGTAAAAACCCTAAGATTGACTGTTTATTTGTCTAATTCTAGAGGTAATCAAACTTCTGCCTTATATTCTGATAAAGCTAAGGTCAAGGAAAAGTCAAAGAATAGGAAGAATGAAGAATGAAGGTAGCTCTTTCCAAGCAAACTTTGCAGGTAGAGGAAGAGGCAGAGGTGGAAAGCAAGGGAGGGGGAGATTCCAATCATCTTAACCTTGCAATATATGTGGCTTATCTAACCATACTATTGAAGAATGTTTCAGGAATCCAAGCAACTCAAGAGGAAGAGGATTCAATAGAGGTGGCTATGGATCAAATAGAGGTAGATACAATGGAGGCTACAACAACAACTGCTACTACAACAACAATTACAACAACAACAACTATCAAAGTGGCCATAGAGGAAGAAGAGATTACAATAACTATGCAGAGGACCAAAGTCAAGAAGATTCATTATTGATTATGAATCTATCAGCGAAGAAGGGTAAGGATGATGATCACATATTTTACATTGATTCTGGATGCTCGAACCATGTAGCAGGAAATGTGGCTTTACTTTCTGATTTGGAAGATCCTCATAACAAGCATGAAGTGCAGACAAGAGATGACACAAAGCACTCAGTGGAGAAGATAGGTAATGTGAAGACATCAGATGGGAATATGAACCTCTTAAGCAAAGTCTTGTATGTCCCTACAATTACCAAAAATTTAATAAGTGTTGGACAGATTGTTGAAAAAGGATTGCAGGTTAGATTCAATCGATTTGGAGCATATGTTGAAGACCCAAGGCAAGGCTTTCGAAGGATTGCCAAAGGAGAAAAGACAAGAAGGCTTTTCACTTTTGAAGTGGAAGATACAAAGAACATAGCTTTGTTTAGCTATGGATCTCAAACTCTAACAGAGTTGGAGATATGGCACAAAAGGCTTGCTCACATTGGTGAGAGGACACTCAAACAGATTTGCAGGGACCAAAGTGTACTTGGTTTGCCTAATATCACAAAGCAACACATGATTTATAAGTGTGAAGCTTGTCAACTCGGCAAGGCTCATAGACAACCTTTCAATAAGAAAGGATATATGTATCAAAATCCTTTGGATCTAGTGCACACGGATGTGTGGGGTCCAAGTAAGGAGCCATCTATATCAGGCTCAAGATATTATGTGTCTTTCATAGATGATTGTAGCAGGTGGACCATTCTGTTTTTCATGAAGCACAAGGATGAAGTGTTTAATTGCTTTAAGAAGTATATTGTTCTTGTTGAAAATCAAACAGGTAGGACTTTGAAAGGACTCAGATCAGATGGTGGAGGAGAATACTTCTCTTCTAAATTTGATGCCTTCTTGCATGAAAGAGGCATTAAAAGGGAAGTCACTACAAGGTATACACCCGAACTCAATGGTGTAGCAGAGAGGAGGAACAGAGCTATTGTCGAAGCAGCAAGGTCCATGCTCAACGAAAAGGGATTGTCGAACTACCTATGGGCAGAGGCTGTGTCTACAGCCACATATCTCATAAATAGACTTCCATCTAAGTCACTAGATGGAACCACTCCATATGAAGTGTGGAATAAAAGAAGACCTAGTCCAGAGCATTGCAAAATCTTTGGATGCTTAGCCTATGCTCACATTCCTTCTCAAGTAAGAGGGAAATTGGATCCCAAGGCAGAGAAGTGTGTATTCATTGGTTATGATCAAAACCAAAAAGGATATAGATTGTACAATCCAACCAATAAAGGATTTTTTGTGAGTAGAGATGTAATTTTTTATGAAAACAAATCATGGTTTGATGATGACAGGAAAGTGAAGTTGCCGTATGACTTGGATGAACACTTTCCATCACTTCAACCAAAGGAACCAAAGCAGATTGAAGAAAGTGATTCCGAGATTGACCTAGAAGACTTGGAAAGACTAAAGCTATGGAAGAACAAAGGTAAAGCAAAGATGCAGGATGCTACATATGGACCCGAGAGCTCACATCAACCACTTAGAAGGTCTTCGAGGGAGAAGAAGAAACCAGAGAGGTTTGGTTATGATACTTCTTTGGTCACCAAGCACTCAATCTACATTGCAAAGGATTCAACCAATGAAGAACCTACCACATTCAAAGAAGCACAAAGCAAGAAAGCTTGGAGAGATGCAATGGGTGAAGAAATGGAAGCCTTGAAGGAGAATGACACTTGGGAGCTTGTACCTAACAAGCCATCTATGAAGATAATCGGATCTCGATGGATATACAAAATCAAGAGGAATCCAGATGGAAGTATAAATAGACACAAAGCAAGGGTAGTTGCTAAAGGGTTTGCTCAAACCCATGGTATTGATTATGAGGAGACTTTCTCTCCTGTTGCAAAAATGCCTACAATTAGGGTTCTCATTAGTCTTGCTGCATCTAGAAATTGGAATCTTTATCAACTTGATGTAAAGAATGCTTTCTTGGATGGATGGATTTCTAAGGAAGTGTATATGGCACAACCTCCTGGATATGAGGATGCACATCATCCTAACTATGTATGCAAAATAAAGAAAGCTTTGTATGGATTGAAGCAAGCTCCAAGAGCTTGGAATTTCAGATTGGTGACTTATTTGCAAGACCAAGGATTCAAAGCTAGCAAGGCGGATACCTCTTTGTTCATAAAGAGGAATGGATCTGAAGTGATCTATTTATGTGTGTATGTTGATGATATTATTATCACAGGCAATGATCTTGAAGGAATCAAACAGGTAAAGAGTCAAATGAAGGAGGAGTTCAAAATAAGTGTCCTCGGACCACTCACTTATTTTCTTGGATTGGAGTTGATCTACACAGATTCAGGTATATACATCACACGAAGGAAGTATGTCCATGACATGCTCGTCAAGTTCAAGATGGAAAATACCAAGTGTGCAGGTACACCTATGGAGCAAAATCATAAGCTTAGTGCTTATGAAGGAGAGCCAATTGAAGACATCACAAGCTATCAAAGCTTGGTTGGAAGTTTGAACTATGCAACACTCACAAGGGTGGATATATGCTATAGTGTTAGCATATTGAGTCAGTTTATGCATAAGCCGAGAAGACCACATATGGAAGCGGCCAAGAGAGTCCTCAAGTACCTAAAGGGGACCATGAATGAAGGTTTGTTCTATTCATTTACTTCAGATATTGAGCTAAAGGTCTACTCAGATGTAGATTGGGCCGGATCTAAAGATGATAGAAGAAGCACATCCGGGTATATATCATTTGCAGGTTCAAAAATCATTTCTTGGTCATCGAAGAAGCAACCAACTGTGGCATTATCTTCTATTGAAGCAAAATATAGAGGTTTGGCTAATGCAACTCAAGAAATCATGTGGTTAAAGTCTTTGTACACAGATCTTGGACTTCATTCTTCAACACCTCACATTTTTGGTGACAACACAAGCTCACTACATCTAGCAGCTAATCCGGTATACCATGCTAGAACCAAGCATATTGAAGTCCACTACCATAAGGGAGAAGCTATTGAGCAAGGATATTCAACTATCCTATGTCTCTACAGATATGCAATGTGTAGACATGTTGACTAAAGCTCTTGATGGTATGAAGTTCAGTAGATTCAAGTTGATGATTGGCTTGCAGGAAATCAAGGACAATTGAAGACTTATTTGAAGGTCAAGCATGTTAGGCTTGAGGGGGAGCTGTTGGTGCATTTTACCCAAGCCTACATGCTTGATATATTTGATATCATCCTCATTTGTAAGTCACATGAGTAGTCATGTGAACACCTCTTGTAAAAGAGTTCATTTTTATCTCTCGTAATTGAAAAAGGAAAAAGGAAAAGGATGGCTTACCTCATGCATGATGTAAAAGCAATTTCATGGCTCTAACTACCAAAACCCACGACTTTTTGAGCTGAGGGAATATCTCCTAACTTTGGGGATGACTTTTAGGTGGAGCCATTCGAATTCGAATTCAAAACTCCCTCCAAGAATAGCTATAAAAGGAGCAAGAAGGAAGAGGCGATTAGCAAGCCTTGTACGTGACCACTTCATGTCATTTTGTAGAGATTGAAGAGCTTACTCCATAGCTCTATCATTCTACTCCCATTGTGCAAAGATTCATATATGAATTTATACATTTATCATCATTCACTTCTCTGTTTTGTTCTCTGCTATACTCACTCAGAGCAGTACCTTCAGAAGGTCACATCTCGAGTTCTACTGATCTTTTTTCAGTGATTTAACTTGCGTTGGATAGCTCATACTGATAATTTTTACTTTATGTTTTCAAGGTCATTGGATTAATAGTTTTGAAGATATTTGCAATTTACTGCTCATTGGTCTATCTCTGCAGAGCCCCGAGAATGGTGGGCATGTTCCAAAAATTGATAAATCTTGTTCTCAGTGCTCAGTCCATCATTTGAAGTGTTTTAACTTGGATTGGGAAGCTTGCTAAGTCTATTTGCTATGCCCAAAAAGAATTTTTCTAATTCCTACTAGGTTGAGAGCACTGTTCATTTTTATCGAGCAGGTGTATGTCCAAAACTAGCAAGTTTTGGGAGCTAGTCATTTTGCAACTAGTCTGTCTTGACTTAAACTTTTGGGATACATGTTCCAAAGTACTTGGCTGATATTTTGGTGGATTTAGGAAGCTTAAAGGGTCTACTAATCAACTCTGAAGTCTCAGTTGGCTGGTGTGAAGCTGGTTGTAGCAGCACCTACTCCTCTTTGGATTGCATCCACCATTTCTCTTCACACTTTGCACCTACATGTCTTATGACTACTGTTTGGAGCATTTGTGCACTTGCAGCCCATCATGGTTGGAATGTACATCAGTTGGACATTAAAACAGCATTTCTCAATGGTGACTTGCATGAAGAAGTGTATGTTTTTCAGCCCCATGGCTTTGTGCAGAAAGGGCATGAAAACCAGGTGTATAGGTTAAAGAAGGCATTATATGGTTTAAAGCAAGCACCACATGCTTGGTATGAGAAGATACATGCCTATCTTTTTGCACATGGTTGTGAGAACAGTCCAACTGAAAGCACCTTATATTTTAACCGTGCTAATGATGTGCCTCTGATCATTGTTGTCTATGTTGACGACATGTTGCTCACTGTTCCTGTTGAGAAGCATATTATTGATTTCAAGGTTGATTTGCATGCCTCATTTGAGATATCTGATTTTGGGGCATTTGCATCACTATTTGGGCATTCAGTTTATGCAAGTTGATGGTGGAATGGCTTTGTGTCAAACAAAATATATTGACACATTATTGCAATGTTTTGGCCTTGAAGACTGTAAGCCTATTGCCACTCCTATGGAGACAGGTTTACGATTGAGTCTTCATGATGTTGGAGATGCATTTGATGTTGTTCTCTATCAGTAGGTTGTTGGATGCTTGATTTACTTATGCATTACTCAACCAAATATTCAGTTTGCTGTCTCACAGATGAGCAGGTTTATGCATTGCCCAGGAGTCACGCATTGGAAGGCGGTTAAGCGCATCTTTCGCTACTTGAGTGGTACTCGGCTACTTGGGTTCTTTTATCCCAAGGGGGGATCACTACCGCCAAATTTGCATGCTTTTTATGACTCAGATTGGGCTGGTTGCTATGACACTCGTGTGTCCACCAATGGTTTTTGCTTCATGCTTGGTAGCTCATGTATATCTTGGTTGAGCAAGAAGCAGCCTACTCTGGCCACTTCCAGTTGTGAGGCTGAGTATAGGGCAGCTTTCATAGCGACTATTGACTGTGTGTGGCTCAGATGCCTCATGGCTGATTTGGGTGTTGGCCAGTCTTCTGCCACCACCATCTTCATTGACAGTCAGAGCGCATTGGCAGCTGCGAGGAACCTTGTGTTCCTAGGGAGATCAGCTTGGCATATGTGCCCACGCAGGAGAACATTGCAGACCTTTTCACGAAGGCTCTACCGAGGGAGAAGTTTGAAGCTTTCCGCAAAGCTTTTGGCTTACTTCCTTTTGTGGAGTGATTTCCACATAGCTTGGCACTTTCTTATACATGAGTGCCAGCTCCTTGTTCACCGCATCGCTCCTAGGGGGGATTTGTTGATATATTTAGGTAGTAATGTGTGTGAACACACTAGGACCACCGGGGAACTTTTTTCCCTCTTTAGGAGGTTTTTTTCCCTCGGCTTGTATATACGCATATTGCCCTAATGGGATATTTATCTTTGTACATTCTCTAGTAATACATTTAGTATTGTGTGTTGTGCTCCAAGCTTCTTCTTCTTCCTTGTGTTTTTTGCGTGCTTCCGCAGACGTCTAACTCCACCACATTGTGGACCGTCATATGCATCTTCAAAAGAAAGTGGCTCTTCATTACATGTTGTAGAAATAAGAGAATAATCCACAAAATTACTTGATGCATGGTGAGAGCTTGATCTTGTTCTACCAAGTAAAGGTGCACTCAATTTGCTATCCTGAAAAGTTTGTTTCAGCCACTTTGGCATAGTTTTTGCACTCTTGATAGACATGTGTTCATTATGTAAAACATCTTCAATATGTACATCATTCGTGGGCTGAATTTCATGCTCATTTTCAGCCATATATTGTCGCAAATGTTCAGCCATATATGGCTGGAAATTGCCAGCAGTTTTGACAATTTTTTGCTTAAATTTTTCAGCCATGTTTGGCTGGAAATTCTCTACATTTTCAGCCCAATTTGGTTGGAATTTTTCAGACCTTTGAACCTCAATTGGCTGGTCTACATGGCCATAGTCAAGTGCACCATTTTGAAACAAAGGCATGAGTGCATCCAACACATCTTGTGAGCTAACTATTGGTTGTTTTTTGCATTCAAGTAGAGGGAAAACTGAATTTTCAACAAATGCCACATCGCGACTCACAATAATTGTGTTTGTCAATGGATGGTACAAATGATATCCCTTACTTTCAGCACTATAACCAACAAATATACATTTCTTTGCTTTGTCATCAAGTTTGTGACGTTGTTGTGATGGCACAAGAGCATATGCCAAACAACCAAACACACACATATGACTAACCATAGGATTATGACCATTCCACGCCTCATAAGGAGTGATGACTCTCAATGCTTTTGTAGGGCAGTGGATCAACACATAGTTTGCATACATGACCGTTTCCATCCAAAACTTATCAGGAAGATGCTTTCCTTTAACCATACATCGTGCCATTTCAAGTAGAGTTCTATTTTTACGCTTCGCAACACCATTTTGCTGAGGTGTATATGGCACTGTACATTGGTGTGAAATACCTCTTTCACAGAGAAAAGCATTAAACTCATGTGACATGTATTCACCACCATGATCCGTGCATAGAGTCAAAAGCTTTTGTGAAGAAGAATTTTCAGCCATAGCTAAACATGCTTTGAAGCAAGAAAATACCTCATTCTTTGCTTTCATAGGATACACTCATGTATGGCGAGTAGCATCATCAATGAAGGTAACAAAATATACATGCTTCCCAAAAGATGGAGTCTTGACGGGACCACATACATCACTATGAAAAAGCTGCAATTTTCTTGTAGTGTGTGTATGACTATCTTTTGGAAAAGAAGCACAATGCATTTTTCCAAGAATGCAACCTTCACATGCATGCTTTTCAATGGACTCAAGTGTAGGCAAACCAATAACCATGTCCTTCTTTTGCAAGTAAATCAAACTATTGAAGTTCAAGTGACCAAAACAAGCATGCCAAAGCTCCATTTCATCCATGGAAGAAGTATGAGCAACCAAGGCACTCGAGGTAGCCCTCTTGTATGTATCCATACGATAGAAACCATTACATAATGTACCGGACATCACAATAACATCGTCATTGCCGAAATCATGAACCATACATTTATCATCAACAAAGTGTACATGGTCCAGCTTTGCCAATCAACGGACCTGAAATTAAGTTCATCTTTATACTAGGCACATACAATGCATTTTTCAAGAGAATCACACCTCCATTTGCAACTATAAGCTCAATTTTTCCTACTCCAATGATAGGAGAAGAGGCATTGTTTGCACACACCACATGTCCGCCTTTGGGTGCATCTTTCAAAGAGGCAAAAAATACTTTGCATGATGTTATGTGCTTTGAAGCACCACTATCAAAGAACCAATCCGAATCAGCCTCACTCACAACCATCATTTAGAATGCAAAGAAGCATCATAATGACATGTAACAACACATGCCCAAAAATCTTGAGCCATGTTAGCTTCATCATTCTTTACATTTGCTGAATTTTCAGCAATAGACATGCCCGACTCCTTCTTTTCATTGCGTTTAGCAAGCTTTCTACACTCATCAATAGTGTGATCAGCGTTTCGGCAATATTTTCATCTCTTCTTCTTTTGCAAATCGACATCATTAGAGGAATGAGTGGAAGAAGAAGGTTGAGGCTTTGGTTTTGATGAATCCAAAGCTGAACCATACTTGCTTTTCCCCTTTCGTGAGATAGCAAGTGCTTGTGTTCCCTCAATCAAACCACTCCTATTCACTCTAGATTGTTCTTCTTGCAAAAGAAGAGACACAACCTCATCAAATGCATACACATTAGGATTTCCTTTTGAAACCAAACGGTGTGTAGTAGCAAAGCTTTGAAAAGATTTTGGTAATCCTCTCAACAATGTAGAAATGAGTGATGCATCAGGAATGATATTATCTATGTTTTCCAATTGCTCTTTCAAGTCCTTGATACATGTCACATACACATCCACCGACTCATTTTCAACAAATACATACATCCTCAAGTTGCTTCCTCAAGTATGCAACACGTGCTTCATCATGCATGGCATACAAAGAAGCAAGAGTGTCACATGCATGTCGTGATGTAGAACATGACCGAATGTGTGGAACTATATGATGCTTCATAGAAAGTGCAATCAAAGCATGAGCTTGAGCATATTTTCCATCCCATCTAAGCTGCTCCTGTGTAGGTGGAGAAGAAGAAGCCAATGTACTCGAAGAAGAAGCTCCATCTGTGATAGTAGACTATGATGTAGAAGAACCTGCCGGTCTTCGATCTATATCTGCCATTATGTTCCAAAGTTATTTGGCAACAAGAACATGCTTCATCATGTAAGACGACATCGTATAGTTGGTCCCATCAAGCTTATCTTCAGCTTGAAGCATGCCAAACAAGTCATTGCTACCCGCCATTTCACTAAGGAACAAGAATGTGACAAAATCTTCACTTTGACGAAAGTTGAAATGAATGCTAAAATTTCAGCTCACAAGCCGTCACTCTGATGGAAATTCTCACTATAGGAAAGGCTTCGAAATAGGGTAAAACCCCTATACGCCTGGTGGAAATGTTTCTTGGGTGCTGAAATTCACAGTTCTATGCTCTGAAGTTGATTTGCACTGTTAAAAGTGCACACACACTGCAATACGAAAAACCAAAACTTAAGAAGGAGTTGAACTTGCTCCGATACCACTGTTGGGTGTGTGTAGAAGTGCGAGAGACACACAAGAAGCACACACAAGGATCACAAATGCAAGAAGAAACACGGAGAAGACGATGGCTGGAATAGCTCTCTCTATTGACAATGAACTGAACTGAAGTAAGAGCTGAATAATATCCTTAAGTACAAAGTACCACCACATATAAGAGTATCAAGTATGTGGTAACATGGGGAAAAAACCTCTAGCCAACACTAGAGTAAAAAGTGCCCATGTATAGGGAAAAGGTTCATATCAAGGCTACTCAAGGAACACATAAGTGTAACAATTTTCAAGGATTAAAATGCTTAATCTAGTGATTTGAGGGAGCATATAAAACCACCAACTGTATTCTAATAATATTTGATAGCTTTCATATTTAGATTACTAAATTGGAATAGTTTGAGCCCTTGGATATTTGAATTCAATGGCTTAGATTAAGTTGAAGGGCCTCTAGAGAGAGAAGGCAATAAATTTTATGGGAGTTTTGTCCTATTCAAGCAAGCTTTTTTGGGAACTCTCTGCACAATTTTAGGCCATTGGATTGATGCAAATAGGACGGATTGCCGGATTTGGGGCTGATCTTCACAACAGGGGTCATAGGAGCCATCGGATCAACTTTTGATCTAAGGGGGGAGAACAAAAGGTGCCCATGATCATCATGGGTAGCCATCTTAGCCATTGGATCAAGGCTCAATCTAAAGGCCATAAATGAAGGTGCCAAAATCACATGGGATTCAATGAGAGCCCTCAGATCTAAGCCCCATCCAAGGGTCATAAAGGAAAGGTGCCTTTTTGAAGCTTCATTTGATCTTAGCCACAAGATATAAAGGCAATCCAAGGGTCATAAAGCAAGGCACCTTGACTTTTGTCCGTTAAGCTCTACCTTTGGATTTTTGACTCAATCCAACAGCTAAAAATCAATTCTGAGAATTCGAAAACCATTCAAGTGGAGAAAACCATGAGTTTTAGGTGGTTTTTTGTCTTTGATCACACAAAAACAAGGGAAGACTAGGCCTAACCTATGTAATTTAGGGACTCAATTGTGGCCACCAGCCTCTTCTCATTGGTCCATCACTAATCACTCCCTAATCTAAAAGGCCCATGCAGGGTTCATTTTTTCCCCGAATGGGACATTGTATCAAATGGATGTTACGAATGCATTCTTGAATGGAAAATTGCATGATGAAGTCTGTATGCAGCAACCAGAAGGTTATGTGCATCCAAAGTATCATGAGTATGTATTCAAGTTAAACAAAAGCCCTTTATGGTTTGATACAAGCACCAAGATGATTTGTTCATTACTGGAAATGATGATTAGAGGATTGCTTATTTGAAAAAGCAACTGAAATCTGAATTTTTGATGTCACATTTGGGAGAGCTGAAATATTTTTTGAGCATTGAAGTAATTTCAATGCAAGAGGGAATTTGGATGATACAACACAATTATATGTTGGAAATTCTTGAGAGATACACCCTTTTCTCTCAAAAAGTGGTACTGTACCTCTACCTGTATTTAGTCCCTGCATGAAAGATAGTATTGGATGCAACGTGTGCACCACTTAGACTGCCCCAAATGATTGGAAATAGTTCCTAAAACATATAAGATCACTTGCGAAGGGAGCGAATCTTATTAACACCTTGATTCTCTTGCACCCTTATAGCAGTGTGCTATGGCTTTTGATGTTTTTCCAAAAAAAGTTTTTTCTTCACCGTAGTCTACTTTCGTTCGTACTTTTGATTCTAGGATCGCGCTATATTCACACGTTTTTTTTTTCTGCAAACTCCATTGTTGGGAGAGGTGCATGGTACAAGAGAAACAAGCAAATGTTCGAAAATCGGCAGTCATGGATAAAATTCATTAGATCCGAAAACAGTATTTATAAACTCAATATGATCAAAACACATTTAGAGACAGATTTTGTGGCTATTGAACTTTCAGAAAACCAACATTGCCAAAAAAGGACTTGTTCAGACATGTCTTTCTCATTGATTAATAAAAACATATTTGTATTATGCTATGCCTTGAAGATTCATAGGAAGATTCATTAGCCCATAAGCGATAACGTTCTAGTGAATCAAATCAATAAACAGTTCACTGGTTTATGGTTCCTCTTGGACTATGAGGTTCGCTGAGATAATTAAATACATGATTCT
The DNA here is from genome assembly GCA_020310875.1 of Ceratopteris richardii. Lineage (NCBI taxonomy): Eukaryota > Viridiplantae > Streptophyta > Polypodiopsida > Polypodiales > Pteridaceae > Ceratopteris > Ceratopteris richardii. Next base: position 38,919,638 of record CM035435.1, on the reverse strand, counting down.
AAAATAATCCCCTGAATGATGTTTACTACTGCGAATAATTGCAGTGGTGTCTAATTGGCATACATGAGATTTGTGTCATCAAGGAATTAAAACAAACATCCTGCATCAAATCTAACATGTATGGCAGTCAATCATGTCTATTACAGGTTATCAATTTTGAACCATGTTCCTTAATTCGTCTTTTTGCAAAAGCCCACTTGCAATCGTCATGAGTCCTAGAATATGGTTTCATCTTGTTCCACCCTTTTCATAGGGAGCACACAAGGTCCAAACCTCTAGAAGTCACCAAAAATGAAGAGAATAATAGCGTGAGTAAATTCGACCTTTCCAACAAAGAACGAGGATGAAAGCTAGAGAGTATCGTTTTAGTAATATCAGCTTGGACCTGAGGCATTGTCATTGCTCCAAACTTTTATCATCCATTTAGTACCAATTTATTAGCCATACCTTCAACATCCAAAATTCCCAACATGTGAGAGCTCTTTTCTCTTTGTGCAAATTTCTGATTTGATTGAAGGAATCCCCATTCTATTGGGATTCCCCATTTAGAGGAAATTCTAAGTGATTCTTTCCTATTTCACTAATTCCTTATCATTGTTCTCTTTCCAAGTCCTTAAGATTTTGCTTTGGATTTAAAACAAAACATCCAGATTTTTTTTTAATCGCATTTGGTAGTGGTGCTCCACCATTTCACCTGCTAAAATTAGATTATTTCTTGCAAATAGTGCATGTAAAACATGTTCAATGCCTTATATCCTTTTTTATCCTCAAAAAATACATCTCCAACGTGAGATATCTTATGCATATAGCTATCACTTGATTTAAACTTTCCATCGAACAAAGGTGCATAGAAAATAGCAAACCAATTGAGAATATTGCTCATCTGGTTACCACATCTACTGTCAATGTAGAACAAATCATCCCATAGATTGTCCACCATTTAGTCTTGAGTTGTCACAAGAGAAAGCAATTCTTCAAAATTACGTTCTGTGATACATGATATTGATGCAACTGTATAGACAGTTTGTTTCAATTTTAAAACATAATCATTCACGGACTTTGGTACATCCTAATGCATATTACTAAACCCATTTTATAGTTTAATATGTCGAGCCTTCATTGTGTTTGAGAACATTAACTTTAATTATTCCCATATCTCCTAGATACTTTTCAAATCCTATGTGTATTCTATTATACTTGAGCCGATATTTTGCGAGAACAAATCTTATCTTTTCTTCATGCTGATTCCACCCTTTGATAGTAGTATATTTTTTATGGCGTTGGCTTTTCATGTGGAAAGTCTAGTTAGGGCTGAGTGAAATTGATTAGCCCATGAAAAATCCTGCATTTAAGGTATGCAAACATATAAAAGCGCGATGCTTGATAATTTTTTGAACTTTTCTATTTGAATATTTTTGCTCGACAGAATTATACTATACAATTGTAAATAATCGCCTCGATCGCCACGATACATTGACAAGTGCATATAATCACCTCAATCGTCACGATACATTGACCTTTGCATAGATAAAACCTCTAGAAAAAAAATAGATCATACCTCATCTACGTTGCATCGAAAACATATATTTCATGTAAAGAAATGTCGATGTGCCATATGGCTCACACATGACAACTTGCAGCATAGAAGTATAGTGATTGGTGAAATCATAAACATTATTCACAAATTTTATCATCAGATATTTACTTCAACTCTTAAACATAAGAAAGTTACACATACATGTGAACACCACTCTCTTTATTTCCCCGCATCTGCTTTTCTTCTGATGCATATAATCAACAAACATTAACACCTTTCCTTCTTGTGCTCTCTATGTAAGTATACGTATATGCAGGATCGATACGATAGCTATACTCAAAAGGATAAGACGCATCTACCAACACAAATACATGTTTTATATCTAGGACCACTATATTGCAAGATTTCTTGTACAAAATGTAAAATTCACTTCTCAAAGTTTAGGTGAGCATGAGAGCCCCGACCGACGAAAAAGCAACCATCTCCTTCGTTGATGAATCAATAAGTCTCCGTCTTTGGTTCTTCCTTAACAAGTATAAGTTTACTCGCACGAAAAAAAAGTCCACTGAGAATCAGAAAATTATGAATGAGTGAATGTTTGTTTGTTTGTATGTATGTATGTATGTATATATGTATTTATTCTTCTTGTATGTATGTATGTATGTATGAATGTATGTATGTATCTATGTATATATGTATTTATTCTTCTATGTATGTATGAATGACTGAATGTATGCATGTATGTATCTATGTACGTATTTATCTATATATGTATGTATTTACGTCTGTATGTACGTGTGTATGTATGTATGTATGTATGTATGTATGTATGTAGGTACATATGTATCTGTGTGTGCATGTATATATGTATGTGTCTATGTAGACATGTATGAATGTAGGTATGCATGCATGTCTGTGCCAGTAAATATATGTATCTTTGCATGTATGCATTTATGGATTCAAGTTCTTTTGTGTCCTAATAGGCATGTGTTTATAAAGTTATGTATATAGGTATGTATCTACATAGTTCTATATGTACGTATGCTTTTTTTGGAGTAATTGGAAACTCCCCATGCAGCCGTGATGCTGCTCTGACCCTTACAGGGTAATCTCAACTTCTCCTGGAAATGAAAAAGGGAATTCTTATTGATATTTTCCACATGTATTTAATTCCCTCACACTTTTCAAAAAGATTCATCTCACTTGGAATTATTTCTATACATATAGAATCGATTCCACCAACAATGGTTTCGATAAGAACTCTCTATCAACATTTCAAAGAGATATATGTGTCTGGCTTTGAATGTTAATCCTAGATTACAGACAGATTAAACGAGAGACTTAAGAAACCTTAAAAGAGGTATATAAACTCAATAAAACATTTGGAAACAAAATAACCAAATAGGTTTGCTAGGAGAACCATTGAATACGATGTAGGTTTGCTATTCACTATCTGCCCTAGCAGCGAAAGTTTGTGACTCAAACTTCTGATACACGAAACTTAAGCAGGAACCTTAAGCAAGGGACTTTCTTCCCTTATTCAACTCATAGAACCACTTTTATTCAGTTAAAAAAATGCATCCCCGAATTCAGCAGTAGTTGAAAAATAAACTTTCGGAAAGAACTGAAAGGATTGCGAAGCTCCTTCAAAACATTCCATAATTTGAACATGCATGAATTGTTACTGTCCAAAGCGTTTATAACAAAATAATATAATTCATCCTTAGTATCTAAGTGATGTATCTATACTTCATTTAATACACCCTCCTCTCTCAAAAAGTGGTATTGGACCTGTATTTAGTCCCTGCATGAAAGATAATATTGGATGTAACTTGTACACTACTTAGAACGCCCAAATGATTTAGTTCAAAATGCAAATTTAATTTGTTAAAAACGGTTTCTAAAACATATATGATCACTTGCGACGGGATCTAATCTTATTAATACATTGGTTCTCTTTTCTAAGTTCTGTTTCTTTTTTCTTGCATTCTAATAATAATGTGATATAGCTTTTGATGTTTCTCCAAACGAATTTTGTCTTCAATGTAGAATACTTTCATTGATACTTTTGATTCTAGGATTGCTCTATATTCACACGTTTTTTGGCAAACTCCATTGTTGGGAGAGGTGCATGATACAAGAGAAATATGCAAACTTTTGGAAATTGGAACTCATGGATTAAATTCTTTGAATCCGAAAACACAATTTATAAACTCAACATGTTCAAGCCACATTTAGAGACAAATTTTGCGGCTATTGAACTTTTACGAAACCAACCTTGCCAAAAAAGAACTTGTTCAGACACGTCTTCCTCATTGATTAGTAAACATATATTTGTATTATAGTATGCCTGAATATTCATGGGAACGATGTTTCTTTTATGACATGAATTGTCTTTCTTATACTCCTCTAAATTGAGCATTGGCCCGTTAAATGCTTTCTTCCTAGTACAAGTTAAATGAATATTATTAATGTTTCTAATAATAGTGATATGAGTTACTAGTGTGGCTTTAGCTTATTTATTTGTGCGTAGCAAAGTCATTTTTCAATAGACCATTCATCAGGGGCTTTAACAAAGTTTGTCACACATCTTTCGTTCTAGATCTTCCAAATAGTTCGGGTCTAACCATGTTCCATAGTATTGAAGAGCAACCAATAGCTTCCCCAAGGATCATTTGTTTCTAGATAATGTTAGGGGTCACATTCAAGATCTTCCCAAGCTCCATCCATATAGAATGCCTCTTAGGGCAAGAAAAAGAAGAGATTGACTAGATGTTCTATTCTAGTGGTGCATCCTTACACGACGGAGGTGTGCTACATGTCCTGTTGAATTTGACATTAGTCCAAATACCCCTATGGAGGATTTGCCACATCACAATTGCTTTTTACTCTCAGTAAAGGGATGCCAATACTCGAAAAACTTTCATTTCCAAAGGTTCCAAGCACAATTAATTCACCACTTCTTATTAAGCATCTTATCATTTACTCTACACATGTAGAAAAGGAACATTATTAACAAGTGTTCCAAATGCTCATTCAAACGTGTACTTTAAAACGTTTTCTAAAGTTAAACAACATAACGTTTTTGTTGCTTGAATAAGGAAAGGATATCACAAGCGTTTGTAGATGTATATCATAAGAGAATTTGAAGTACAATGGCACATGTGACAGATAAATCAATCAATCCATGTGCATTTACATTTCTACAATCCCATAAAAGTTTCCTAAAAGGAGATAAAAGTCCTAGACATGTACTTGATATGTTCAAAGCAGGTGCTGAAAGAGGATTAGGAATACAAATACCAAAACTACAAGAAAATACATCCTCAAGGCCACATACATAAATTAAATTGCAAACATCTATAGTTGTAACATGACATATTTCAAACACATGCATAATATCTCATAAGCCCTTGCTACAAATAGATGATGCATTGTGCTTGCCTTCAATGGGTAGATATAAGCATCAACGTATATTCAAAAGCTACATGTGAAGTATTTTGTTAGTTTAGACACAGCCACTAAATATACCATAATGCAAACAATTCAAAGATCTACTATAAGAAGCTTTTCTATTCGTAAAAGTCTTTGGGCCCATAGTACTAACAAATAGAAATGCACATAAACATTTATCACCAATACTGAGCAAAAGTACCATATGAATCTCTTCTACAACTATTAGAGAATAGGACACTAATATTATCAAATGGAAATGTGAGAAAACATTCGCTCAACGCTACGAAATTGCCTACTTATTTGCATCAATAGTGCATTCAAATTTTATAATGATATCAAATTTAATTCTGTGTTGTTAATGTATCTCATGAAACAATAATATGTTGTATATCAACTTTCTACGTTTTAGGATTAATAGCATACACACAACACTTGTTCTAATGAATTTAAATACCATCTCTTTGTTGATCTATGTTTTCTTCGTGGTCTCATTATTTGTCCAAAATGATGCAATAGAATATTGCAGCTACGTGCTATAGAAAGAGCTTCATGGTTCATCTGAAGGGGAGGTTATAGATGAAAAGAAGGCTATAGAAGAAAAGGAATGTAATTCTAAGCGCTCTCAAATTTTGGTAGAGAGAGGAAACGGAATCCACATGATGGGGGAGGAGTGACAAATCATGAAAGAGAAGTTATATTGAAAAATTAGACATGGGATAATAGAGGGGAAGATGGAACTTCACTGCTAATAGAAAGGAGACCACACCATCACAAAGGGGAGAATAAAGGTGTTGCATGACTATGCATAACAGAGGAAAAGGAAACACAAAGAGGGCAGAAAGGTAGCCTTGGTAAACATTTGAGTATGCAATGGTGATTTTCTTCAAAGAGGACATCTAGATGCAACCATGGAAAGTATTATCTCTTAGTATAATCCCAGACCAATACTTTTGCCTAGTTCGTGCTTTAAAGGGGAATAATTTTTTTTGCATTCAAAAAACTTGTGATATGAATGAAATTTCACATTTTGTTGATAAATTCATAATTTATTTTTATGAAAACTTTTCATAACAATGTGCACTTGCAAATTCATGCTATGACTCAAGTCATGTGATTTCCATGATCTATAACGTTTCACATCATACTGAACTAAAGTGCATTTATGAACCCTAATTGTAATCTATGAAGTGAGCTTAAGTCAAGTTCATTGTTTCTTGGCAATGTGTGTGCACCCCTAAGCATGGATTATATTGTCAACACCTAGTGAGTCCAACATGAAATTCAAAAAGGGGTTTGGGAATTGATCTTGACTTGGCTTGACATTGAGATTACCTTGAATTGACTATCATGGTAATGATAAAGAAAACGACTTGACCAAGAGTTTACCTAAATGGAGGCCTCTGGTTTAGATCCAAGAGCCTTGAGCACCCTATTTCAAGTGTTGACCCAATCCTAGAAGTCTAGTGCAAATAGTGATGGAGTGATGTGAGCCCTCAACGGATAATGGAGGAAATATCCAAAGAAAATCTTTTTTCTTTAGGTAGTCAGTTTCAACCTTGATCTATTGGCACCATGTAGAATTGCATTGCAATCAAAGTATACATGTTTAATTTCTAAAGAGCATATGTTTTCATTCATGTTCGTGTACATTCATTTGCATGATTGATGAATTTGTAGATATTGTAATTAATTGTAGGTTGCTCAATCTATCTATCCCAACTAGGATTGTATCCCACTTCCTTTGCCTCTGTAGTAACCCTACTAGGAAGTCCATGGATACACCCTCCCAGTTATGTTATGGAATCTTTAAAGGATATAAAAGATCTGAGGTCTAAACCCTTTTTGCCTTTTTGACATGACCCATAATGCATTGTTGAACATATGTGTGATTATCTCTGGCTAATCTAGGCCATAAAAATGATCTTCTAACAAGTTGAATGGTCTTGTCAATACCAGGATGCCCTAAAAGGAACATCATATATTTGTCCATGATCTTGTGGACTTCATTCTCCTCTTGCACACTCATTCAAAATGGTGGTCGAGCAGTCATACTCGCTCTTGGTACCAATTTGATTATATGCTTAATCTCCAATCGATCTTGAGCAACTTGGTTGTAGTCAACAATCATGTCTCTTGGAGATCTAGCTCTCCACGGATCAATGTTCACCTCCCCTCATGCTCAACTTGATAAGCATGTGAAGCAAAGTCTATGAGTAATCGTTTCCTAGCATGCTATATTTTACTTAGGACTACATCAAAACAGGCAAGTCATGGTATCTCAAAATCCAATATGAATTCACGCTCTACTATAGAGCCATGATAGCTTAGTAGCTTAAGATCCTTAAGCTTCCATCGAGCCTCTCTTACTCGCACACTCTCTCTCAGAATTTCTAGGGTTTGATGCTTGCCTCAAGCATCTAACTCCATTCCTAGTAGGCCAGTCTCTAGTACTACTTTCTCTCTCTTAAAGCTACATATGTGCTCTAAGATAACATGAAGTGCACTCTAGATGTGATATCCTAGAACTCATGGTCTCTAAAGGATGTGAGGGGTGTTCAACCATGAGCATATCAATCATAATTGGTGAAGAAGGTCTTGAATCCATACTAGGAAAGAAGTGTTCTTTTTTATGCTTTGACAGTTTTATGTTTCTTTTTTGTGTCTTTTATGTACACCTAAAGTAACAAGGTGGCAACGTAAAGTAACTAATCACAAACTCTGGCATAAAGAAATGACACAAAAGAAAACTTTTAGTATGCTTTCCTACTTTTATGCATATGCATGCAACATTTTTGAGAATTTTGGCTACAAGAGGAAAATGAAAATCAAAAAATTATAATTGTGCACTACACACACTTCCAAGCAAAAGGTGTTGACAAGTGCAATATATATACAATGAGAGCAAAGGTTAGTACGTACTCTTGTATAAAACCCCGTGCTTGTGGCACTATTTAAAAGAAATGAATGTTGGATGTTCTTATGTCTTCTTGGCAGTACCTGCAAGATAAAACACTATCATTCTACTTGCATGCAAAATGCAGATTTGGGCAAGCCCATAACCAAATGTATGATGCATATTCTATGTGTTACGCTTGTTCTATGTGCAAAAAAATGCATAGAAAGAGTATGAATGCATGAAAATCACAAGAAACCTAAACTTGGGGTTTACAACTTCGATGTGGAGGTGTTGGAAATGGTCATTATACACTTTTCTTGTGTCCCCAAGTGAATCTTGATGGTTATGATTGAAAAGTTGTTTGTATGGGGGTAGTTTATGTTGAAAAGCCAACTTCAGAGCCGTATACAATTCTATAGATGAGTTCAAATGGTAGCTTCCAACCACTCAATCGTTAGGTCTTTCAACAGAGATTCTATATATAGTGGAATCACATAATTGGGTTGGGATTTGATTGATACATGGCTATTTTAGTGAAGGTAGGTAATTCTTCTAAGCTCTTTGTTGAGGGGTTTTGCTAGGGAATATAGTGAAATTCAAAAATTTTCGACTGAGACACTCATAGCACTGCATGCATCTTCTCCATTATCCTATATAAGTTTGCTACAATGTTAAAGGTGGGTATATATACAAACTTACTTGCATGCCTTACTCACTACAAGATAAACAGTATAACTCTACATCCTCCTTGCTCACATGCATGCTTGTGGGCCCTCATCTGTGGGTCATGCTCTTCTCTAATGGTTTTGACTAGTGTTGTAGGCATGTGGGACTTCTTGGGGGGGCTCACGAGCTCTCTAATGAGGGCCCAAACTCCTGTTCTTTTACTCCAGATAGGTCTTGCAATGTCCACACTTTATCAATGATAGTAGAAACAGGAAAAGGAAGATGTCGATACTCTTGAGGCGGTTGGCCTATTCTCAAAAATCTCATTCATAGACTAATTTAGAAAGTGACTTTTCAAAATTTTCCCAAATTATTTAAATATCAAATGCTATACTTAGCTAAAAAATCTCTTGAGAACTTGGAAAGAAAGACTTTTGAATCGTTTATGTGCCACTCTCCTCCCACCCAATATATCCTCTTGCATCCATAATCACAATGCTCTTGAATGATCTAGTGCCACCATGTGGCCATCATGCAACACTCATGCCCATTATGATTGAATACCTTAGGATATCCACCAAGCTTAATTAGGACCTTGGCTATCGCTGGCCCTTGTCCCTTACACGCATGGAGTGGTCTCTATAGACCAATATGTAAAATGCATGATCACAATTGGAATCTGAATGCTAAGAGGAGATCCTTATCATTGCATATCAGATACCCTTTTTAATTGTACAATGGTGTTTGTTGATGCACTTAAAGTATGCATGAGGAGGTCCAACTACATCGCCAAAAATAGACATAGAATATTTTTTATGCCGATGCATGAGATTATTTTACTCATAGTTTGAATTCCTCAAAGACTTGCAGATATGGGTGCAAAATTGGTGCTGGTGTGTCCAAAGGTCATTAGATTTTTGGATGTGGTGGAGGTCATGGAAATTTCTCTCTAGGAATAGAGTCTAAGAATGGGCATTTAGAGCATGTGGACAAAATGAAGAACATAAAATACATTTAATCTTTTAAAGCTCATGTTCATATTTTGAGCTTAATAGTGACACGAGCATGGAGTTCAATGATGTACTCATGAAGGGCACTCTTCCTCATCTTTTGTTTTCTTATGTGGAAAGAATAAGAGGATCAGCACACATGGAAAAAAGGGGGGAAGATACCACGAAAGGAAGAGTCCATGAAAATAGGAATGCATCCTTAGGGCATGGCACAAGAAGATCAAAGGAAGGGGAAGCCTCTTGAAGCATGGGGAAAGGATTTCTTTCTAATAAGGAGGAATAGAAGGGAGCTTGATATGGATTTAAGGGAAAAAAAGAAGAGGCTTGAGACAAGTGAGACAAAGTTTGTTTAGATTCAGAGAGAGAAAATTACAAGAGTAGAAATGGAGGTCACAAATTCCCTAGTTGTATCTTTAAAATGAAAACATGTATTCACAAGAAGTATGCTTTCTTCTTGGCCCATCAAGCCTGTGTTCAAGGATTAACTAAGATAGGAGAATCGCACTCCTCATCATGATGGGAGGAATCGAGAGGGATTTTTCAGAGCGGAGACTTCATGCATATTGAAGAGGGGTGAGTGTATTTTTCTCTCTATTATAGTCTACGAGGAGATGTCTATGTATGGATGCTTTGAATGTTTCCTTAGAGAAGTTTTTGTACATGAATCTTCTAATGAGAACAACATATATTCTACAAAAATCTTTCAAAGTTGTGGATTAGTATTTTAGACGGAGAGCTTGTTGTTTTTGGCTAGCCTAACTCTACAGTCGAGCAAACATATTGTGTTATTTGTATGTGCCAATTGACTCGATCATGGGATTTTTGTTATGCCCATATCTTTGCCCAAATTCCTTTTTTAATCTAGATGCATTTATGATATTGTATGTGTATATGCAAAGATTTGCATGCACTTGAAGTTTTATATGTGTGAGTCTCTGAACTCCAAGTGTATTTAAGAGAGAGTGCAGATCTATGTTTCTTGAAGGGAACCAAGATGGTATTTACAAAAAAGGGGTGTGCACCTAAATGCAAAGTCAAAGAGAGAGAGAGCGAGATAGTGACAGAGAGACACAGCATGGGATAGAGAGAGAGAGAGAGTGAGAGAGAGAGAGATAAAGAGTATGGCATAGAGGGAGAGCAAGAGAGAGAGAGAGAGATCCTATTTCATAAGGCTTCAAAGCAAAGATGATAAATGAAAGTGATTATCAAATCTCACACATCATACCTTCTATCGTATGGTTTGAACTCTATATTTTAATTGGTGAAGAGAATTATGTGAGATTCGTGGTCTTCAATGATTGGCATCCCAATGAACTAGAGTACATTGAGAAAACCTCATTGTCATCTGTGAATCGATCTCAATTCAAGGTCATCTTTCCTTGGCACCCTATGTGCATCCATAGGCATGCATATCCCCGAAAATATGCATTAGGATTTCTGGAACTTACAAGCATAACTGTCCCATTAGGTAAGTGGGAATATTTAGATGCTAGGGAAAACGAATTCCTTAATAGGGAAAACATTTCCCTAATAGACCTAAGTATGTGGAAATACATCTCGACCAAAATATACCATTAATGCGTACATACGTACATATATACAAACACGTTCCTCCTGGGTGGAGGCTTGTACCGCGGTATCGTCGCCACCCGGGGCGATACCTCCACTTCGCGATACATCCTCGGGCGTCGAGCGATCGCGATACCTCGCGATACTCCCGGCGATACCTCCCCGGCGGCCCACGATATCTGGTTGGTCAGCGTTACCTCGGTGGCGATACCTCGGCGGCCCCACGATACCTCCTCGGCGGCCCGTCCCCTCGGCGATACCTGATTGGCCCCGCGATCGCGATACCCCATCGGGGCGATACCGACCCGGCGCGCGACTGCGATCTCTTATCGCACGATACCCGAGTACTGGCCAAGGCGGCGATACTCCCCGCTGTCCCATCGAGATTCCTTTCTACTGGCGAGTAAAGTGTGACGCGCGTCTCGAGGTGCTCTTACCGGGCCTGCGATACTGATTTCTTCACGCTCACGTTCCCTGGCGGCAGCGACACCTGGTTGAGGACGGTTGGGCCGTTCGCGACCGCCGGGAACTCCAAAGCTAGAGAAAGAAAGGTGTTTAAAAAAATAAAATAAAAAAGAGAAAAAAGAAGAGAGAAAAAGAAAAAAGAAGAAAAAAAAAAAAGAAAAGAGAAAAAGCGAGAGAAAAAAGAAGGAAAGAAAAAGGAAAATAGGAGTTTCGAAAAAGAAGAAGTGTGCTACCTAATTTTTCCCTGATAAGTAGAGTGCTTGGCTGCGATGTGATCGCTGGGGGGATTTTTCCCTGTTTGTGGTCAGTTTCTTCTCCGAGTTGGAGGGTTTTGCCGTTGGGCATTGAAAAGTCTCCTTCGGCCATGGATGTGACCTTTTCCTCTCTCGTGAAAAGTAATCGAGCCCCTCCCCCTGGGGAGACCGACACAATGGCCGCTTTGCTAGAGGGGGGGTCATGTGCCGCCCCTGGGACACCCGGAAGTGCTGAACCCCCCATCGTGTCCCTCAGCAGACCCGCAGTTCTGTCTGCTCAGGAGGAGCTCAAGAAAGTTTGCCTCGTCGGCCAAGTGTTTGGCCCTAGACCCCCGCTCGAAATCGTGCGACAATGGCTTCGAAAAGAGTGGTTCCCTCGCGGACTAATTGTCACCAAATGTCAGCTCTTACCAGCAAACCACATGCTGCTAGTCTTTGAAAACGAAGAGATGGCGTTCCAAGCCCTAAGCGTTGGCACCTGGCAGCTTGGTCGGGCGACCCTGTGCCTTTTCAGATGGTCCCCGGACTTCACTCCCGACAAATCGAAATCACTTCGGTACCCCCTTTGGGTTGAGCTCCCTAACCTCCCATACTTCTTGTACAACTTCGTGTGGGACATTGTCTCTCCTATCGGCAAGCCGTTGGCTTCACGTGAAGACATTGGTGGTCTCATCTATGAGGGGGCAAGACACTCGTTCAATGCTAGATGGCACCCACAAATCTGCGTCGAGGCCGACCTCAGTTCGCCGCTTCCACCAACGATCAAAGTGGACATGGGTGAAGCAGATGTTTGGGAGCAGGTTATCACCTACAAAAACCTCCCCAATGCTTGCTTTCGTTGTGGCCAGCAAGGTCACAGGATTAAAGACTGCCCTCTCAAGCAAAAAAACAAACGATCTCAAGAAGCCCCCAAAATTGCTCAAGACAATTTTGGCGATTTGACCCACTCGACCAAGGAAGGGGAAGGCAAGGGCCTCCTCAATCCGCAAGCCGATGCCGATGGCTTTACTGAAGTTAGAAGAAGAAGGAAAAGAAGTCCGAGGGCCAACGGTGAGAGAAACAACCTGCCGCTTACCCCCAACAACAATTTGTATTGCAATCTTGGAAAGGAGATCAACGAGCTTGACTACCCAGGTGGGAATCCACTCGTGGAAGATACATACGACAATGCCCTAGAGATCCCCGACAACAAAGAAACCCCCCAGGAGGGTTATACTACAAGCAAAGAAGATGGATTCACCACTAGTAATGAAGACAACATGGATAGTGAAAGCTCCATCATTGGATCCACGATTCCCCTACTACTAGACCCACATGGCAATGTATGCAACTCGGAAGAGGATAACTTTGGCATCATCGAAGGGCACTTCACGAGACTCCTGGGAACCTCGAACCCCCTCTCCCTCCATAGAAGGGACTGCATGGCTGCCATTTCTAGGGTCTCCCCCCGGAGAATACCACCCAACCTCCACTCCCTGCTCCATGCCCCGATCTCTGAATCAGAAATCATTGAGGTCATTGATGCCCTCCCTCTCGGTAAAAGCCCGGGACCCGATGGACTCACTAACGAGTTTTTTAAATCCTTCAAGCTGGTGGTCGCCACCCCTCTTCGGATGGTCTGGCAAGAAGCGCTAAATTTTGGTGCTCTTCCTTCTTGTATAAATAATGGAATTATCAAGCTGGTTCACAAGAAGGGGGAAAAAAATAGAATCGAGAACTGGCGGCCAATTACGATGCTACAAACAGGATACAAGATCGTCGCCAAAGTCATTGCCAACAGACTTGCGTGCCATCTGAGATCTTGGCTTAGTGAGGACCAAAAAGGCTTCATCAAAGGCAGGTCCATCCTGGAAACTATTTTGGATATTTGGGAAGGTATTCAATTTGCAAACGAGTCTAATCAAGATGTGGTCTTCCTCAAGATCGACTTTGACAAAGCCTACGATAGACTAGAATGGGACTATATTCTGCAGTCGCTCCAAGACCTCGGATGTAGTCAGAAATTCACCAAGATGATCGCGACCCTTCTCGGCAACGCAACGACCCAAATTAACGTAAACGGCAAACTTTCAAAGGCGATCCATCTTAAAAGATCTATTAGACAAGGGTGCCCTCTTGCCCCCCTTCTCTTTGCCATCGCCACTGAGGGACTGAGCAGACTTGTGGCTCACCACGTGGAGGCTGGCAATATCAAAGGCCTCCAACTACCGCACGACCACAGTCAACTCATCATGAGACTTTTTGCTGATGATATGAACGCGTTCGTTCACAATGACAATACCAGCCTGGAGACTTTCTGGAAGTGTCTTGACACCTTTTGTGAGGCCTCTGGATCCAAAATCAACCACAATAAGACCGCCTTTAGGGCCATCGTGGGACATCAACCTGGCCTTCTCATTGATCACGGCTGTCAAATCATTCCGCAGGGCCAAATCTTTCGGCTGCTTGGAATCCCCTTGGGATTTGGTGTCGCTATGGAGCAGCGATGGAATTGGGTGCTGGCCAAACTTGAAAACAAGCTCAATTACTGGAGAGGCATGCAAATCAATCTCGCTGGACGGGCGATGGTTATCAACACGTTCCTCCTCTCGTCTACCATCTATTTCATTTCCTGCTGGAGACCGAATGAGCAGGGCCTGTCCAAATTGAATGGCATCTGCAGAAACTTTCTGTGGACAGGTGATCATAACAGAAGGGGGGTCCCTAAAATCAAATGGGCCATCTGCACCAGCCCTAGAGATAGCGGGGGGCTTGGCATCCTGGACATTGGGTGCATGGCTAACAAACTGGCAGCCAAATGGATGATTAAAGCTTGGTGCAATAGGGAGGCCTCGTGGGCCAAACTGATCTTCAGAAACAAAAATGAGTTGGCCCTCACGGGGTCCCCGAACTGGAAGAACCTCGACATCATGACCTTGCTATTCTCCCCGATACCGGTCTTCCCGAAAGGCTCCAATCTCGTCTGCTCTCTTTGGAAGGGCTGGAATAAAGTCAAAAGCTTCACAAGAATTAGTGAGGACTGGAAATGGGCGGCCGGAATCAGACAAAACGACTCTATCTGGTTTCCGATTCATGGCATCCGGAGTGTGGAATCTTGGAACATTCAAAATGCCAAGAAGTTATGGAACAAAGGATTCAAAAAATGGAAACACCTCTGGAAACATGACACCAACAGTTGGATCAACTTCGAGGATATCGACCCTCGCATAAACATCTCCTACGAAGAATGGAACACCTTGCAAAGCAGATGCCTCGCTTGGGATCGTCACAAAACCCGCCTTCTCATGGGACATGATGCTCCGAACGCGCGTGGTCTCAAATGGCACAATGGAAATAGTCTACTCAAAATCCCGTACATCAAAGAAACGACTGACCTCCAGATCAGCCTCAACAAGAAGTGGTGCCTGTCTTGGTCGAGGCTCCGGTGGGACATGAAATCCATGAGTATCTGGCACCCACTTATAGAGATAAAGAAGTCTGTCCTCTTATGGCAAATCCTTCATCGGGGAATTTGGACTAACCAGAAGGCAAGCAAAATTTGTGGGACCCCTCCGTGGTGCAAACGCTGCCACCGTACAATCGAAGATGTCCCACACATCTTCTTTACTTGCCCCAACTCCTACAGAAGTTGGCAGATGGTTGGACTGAAAATCAGAGCTCAGAAACAGCTTAATTGGAAACAAGTCCTCTTGGGAGAAGCGATTGGTTGCTCTGCGGCTCTCTGGAACGCAATCAGAGGGGAAGTCCTGTGGAAAATTTGGCGAGAGCGGTGTGCTCTCAACTTCGGCGACCCCCCCAGGGAGTGGTCGATTGAAAAATCTCTTTTCCTCCTTGGCAAAAGGATTGTCAACAGTAAGAATCCCCCCCCCTTCAGGCACCATCAAGTCCTCCTTTTGATCAACAACAAGCTCAAACCCAAGTGGGTCCCACATGAGGGCGACGAGAGGGTGATCAACCTTCTTTGTAATGCTACCTAGGAATCAACCAAGCTTCCCCTGCTTTGTGGGATTTGGGGGGTCCCGTGGGCACTAGTCCCCTTCTATTGTACCTTTGTTTCTTAATTTAATTCAAGTCCGGGAGAGTAGGCTATTGCCGAACTTCCTTTATAAAAAAAAAACATACATACACCCATACATACATACATACATGCACACGTACATACATACATACATACATACATCCATACATACATATGTACATAAATACCTACATACATACATACATGTATACATGCACACATAGAAAGATACATATATACGTATATACATACATACATACTTACACGCAAAGTCAGATGTACATACATACATAGTGTATAAATACATACATTCATGCATCTGTGCATGCATGCGTACACATACATATAGACTCTATGTCTTTTACTTTGGCCAACCTCTAAACAAAGTACTATTTTCTTTCTAACGTAGCTAACATGGGGGAATATTATATTTTCATTCATAATAATGGATATGTGTACATAAATACGCTGAAATGGACATCCAAACCTTTGGTCATACGTACATTTATGCTTTTATTCTCTTGTTCAATCTTATTTATGGATGTGCCATTCCAATGGGCTTCCCTTTCCAATACAATTCACCACTATTGATACTAGCCAGATGCCTGATCAAATATGATCTTGTCTTCTTATTTTCGAGTACATCTCGTTTAAACTTTTCTTTCCTCTTGTATCCGTAGATTGTGTTACGATTTTTTTAAGGTACCACATATTATACGTTCTTCCTGAGTGGCTTTGTAAGTTCAATGCGTGTGTGGTTGTTATTCTATTTGACTTGGTAAGTACAAAGTTTCATTGAATACTGTGTGTGATGTAGAATCTGCTTGAAACATATACAAGTTGAATCTTTGCAGCTCTATCAGTTTTATTATGGACGTACTTTGCGTGTTGAAGCTTCAATAATGACATATGATAATAGCATTGAAGCAATAAGGATAACTACTTCCAGTAGACATTAGTATAGTGACAACCTTTCGCATCACTGCAACACATATGGATACTTGTAAACATGTGTATATCGTTTTCTACCATAAGCCCTTTTAAGAAAATAAATGGAATATAATTCCACAGAATATTGAACAAGGATGTCGAATTGAATGTTTTTATTCCGAAATCTATAAAAATAAATATTAAAAATAGATGCATTTCTTGGAAAAGGAATTCCTCAATTATCGTTGAATTTAGTCACTGCAATTCTCAATCGGATAGTAGCATGCTTCTATCTAAGACCCTTTACAATGAGCACATATTGAACACGTATTTTTCTAATTAGTAAACATAAAGATGATGAATGTTATATTATTTTGTTCACAGGTTTTCTCTTTAAATGTTGATGGTAAGAGACGTTCTATCGGACATGGGACAATTGGGGTAATGGTTTTGCTGAAAATTGTTATACTTTCCTTTTCTCTTCAATGCATTTAACATAAGACACTCCCATTGCGTATGGATATACTTATTCAATTCTTTTGTTAGATACAAAACTTGATATTGATAAGGTAAATGATTCTAAACGTACTTTGTGTGTTGAATCTCGCTTAAATGTATGCATTAAGGAGAGGTTCTATTTTGTACATAAAAACATAAAATATTTAACCTGAAAAACATTACTTCATACATGAGTTTATAAACATCTTTATTACTTTTTATTAGTAGGGGTTATATATTATATTTAGACTGTGAATATTCTCATTTTCTATCAAGGTAATTATCAAAAGATTACCCATACTATTAAAAAATGGCAAAGTAAAAGACACATATAATGTTAAAGAAACTTATAGATACTCATGTACGTTATTTCATGTATATTTCCATGTCAAAATCTATCTATATTTTTATAAACGCATACGTACCTACTTACCCATATTGAGGAACGATCTTATGATTACAACACTTCCTCTGAACATATTTATTTTTTTACTCAGTCATTTATGTGTGCGTGTGTGCGTAACATAGAAAGTGGCTATTTTCTAGGAAAAGTATGAGGTCATAAATAAATACATCTCTATTTCCTGAATTTTAGAGTTCTGTATAACATTTATGATGTTTCTTGATATCTTTATCTTTGTTCTTATAAGATGATACTTTGTTGCATCGTGGAAAAAGCTTTAGCATGATCAAGATGTTATTGACTCAAGATTAGTGAATTATCGGGACTACTTCATTAGCCTTTCTATTATGATATGAAAATAAATATCTATTGCCTTCAAAATTATCTACTTTTTTTGAATCATATATCCGATTTTCTGACCACCACTTCAATCGATCCTAGTTACACATGGATTAATGTATATATATAGTTACTTATACTTCAAATATATATATATATATATATATATATATATATATATATATATATATATATATATATATACCCAAAAATTCAATCATATGTGTCCCATTTGTCAAGAATCTTTCTGTAGGACTCAAAAAGCTATGGTGGGACTCGAGTGTTTGAAAAGTTTTTTGGACTCTTTCAAAAGGGAGAGTGGGTCAAGCTTAAGTATTTGAATTTATAAAACTACTTGTCCCACTCCATATTTAACTTGGGATTTGATTCTACCATTCACTGCAGGTAAGGGTAGCTACTTTACTAGCGTGGGGCCCACCTTATTCTTGGATTTTTATTTCCTTCAAATAA
Organism: Ceratopteris richardii; assembly: GCA_020310875.1. NCBI lineage: Eukaryota > Viridiplantae > Streptophyta > Polypodiopsida > Polypodiales > Pteridaceae > Ceratopteris > Ceratopteris richardii. Next base: position 38,901,126 of record CM035435.1, on the reverse strand, counting down.
ATATATTTATGGTTTCCATGAAGGTTTGAAAATTGCAAATACTATAGGGGTACATACCTATACATAAGGTATTATTGAGGAGGGGTTTCAAAAAATATTTCCTCATACTTAGCCCTCCCCTTGGCTAGAGGCATTCATGTCTCTAGCCTTCAAAGAGTTTGTTGATGCTCCAAGGTGGATCATCTTCTTGTTTCCTTGATTGTTCCTGTTTTTCATTGCTTTCTTTAACCTCTGCTAGTATTTCTTTAACCTCCATCCATTGACCTTCGCCTTGTGTAGTTTCCCTGACATATCCATGAGTTGATAGCTTCCATTCTTGAACTTTGTCTTGATCAGAAACGGTCCTTCCCATCGTGGTTCGAACTTTGTATCACGCCTGTTATCAAAACGATTATCATACCTTAAAACAAGAGTTCCTTCTATTAACCCTTTATCCTTTAGTTGTTTGTTAAATTCCTCCCCTCTTTTCTCTGCTTGATTGATGTAATGTTCCGCTGCAAGCTCCCTTTTCATACTCAAGTGTGTTAGATCTATAAGCCTCTTTTGAATGACCTCTTCTTTACTTTTTGCACTTTCTTTTAGCCGTACGTGGAGACTTGGGATTTCCACTTCTATTGGTAATAAGGCTTCTTGTCCATACACTAAGTGGAACGGAGTGAATCCTAAGGATGCCTTGTAGGATGTGCAATATGCCCATAATGTAGCAGTGAGGTGCTCGTCCCATTCCTTAGGATGCTTCTTTATGTGCTTACTAATGATTTTACAAAGAATTCCATTGGTCTTTTCAACAAGACCATTACATTGAGGATAATAAGGTGTGGAGTATATGTGCCTTATGTTTAATCTAATCAATAGATCATTCAAAACATTTGATCTAAAACATGGACCATGATCAGACACTATCTCTAAAGGTATTCCAAATCTACAACATATGAAATCATAGATGAGTTTCCCAATATCTTGTGCGGTTGTCCTTTTTGTGCTAGCGGCTTCTGCCCATCTAGTCATGTAGTCCACTGCCACAATGTTGTACTCCTTCCCTGAGCTTCTCCTTGGTAAGGGTCCTATTGCATCGATTCCCCATTTCTCGAATGGCCCATAAGATATGACTGGTGTCCTTGGTTCATACATAAGCCTCTTATTCCCTATAATTTGACATTTATTACATGTTTTACACCAATATTGAACATCTTTATGAAGTGTAGGCCATGTTTACCCTGCTTGAAGTACTTTTCTTATCGTTATTTCATGTGAGAAGTGTCCTCCACATGCACGATCATGACATGATTCCAAAATTCTCTTTATTTCATCTGATATGGGGAACCTTCTAAGGATAAGATCCTTACCTTTCTCATAGAGATGATCTCTTATGAGTTGGTACTGTAAAGCCTTCTTCGCTAATCTATGCCTTTATACCTTGTTTAGGTGCTTGGGTGCTTCTCGAGTTTCAAGAAACTGGATGACATCTTCTAATCCTTCTTGACATACAAATCTATTGTCTCCTAGCTTCATGGATGCTATGAAACCATCAAATTGCTCATTTGCTAATGCATCTGCTTCCTTATTTTTGCTCCTTGGTACATGACATATTTGAGTGTTATCAAATTGTTTCAATAACACTCTTACCTTTTTCAACCATTCAAACAAATTTTGGTTTTTGCAACACCAAACATTTTGTAATTTCTTAATTATCAACATTGAGTCTCCTTTGATGATCAACCTTTTGATACGATGTTGAACACATTCATGCAAGGCCTCACATAGTGCTGCATATTCTTCTTCATTATTTGAATGAGCATTACGAAGAGCTATACCTTTCTAGAAGATGACCTGTTTGTTTTGGTCATATATCAGAAATCCTCCTGTTGCTTTGTCGACCTGCTTCTTATATGCACCATCAAAAAATATAGTATGTGCATATTCAATATCTTCTTCATGCAAGGTTGCTCCTCTGTCCCTCTCATTGGATATTTTCCTCTCCCACTTCCTTTAGGCGAGTATGTGTGCAAGACTGGCTCTTGTGCTTTCCTCTACTACAAAAGTATAGTTGTATTCTTGAAGTTCAACAATCCATTTAGCTATTCTAGATGCGATACTCATATGTTGTACCACATATGGAAATGCATGATCTGTTGTAAGAATAATGAAATGCCTAGCAAGAAGGTAAGACCGAAACTTCCTTACTCCAAACATAAGTGTATACATGAGTTTCTCTACATCTCTGTATCTCTTCTCATTTTCTTTCATTACCTTGCTAGCAAAGTAAATAGGATGCATGTGAGATATCTTTGTATCCTTCTGGAGTAAGACCACTCTGATTGCTTCTTCACCTGCCTTGGACACACATAGAAAGTCTCTCCCATATTTGGTGGCATCAATGTGGGTAGAGTGTTGAGTACTCTTTTGATTTCTTCAAAACATTCATTATGGATATCCTCCCATGCAAAGACACTATCTTGTGCAAGCTTTTGTAATGGAGATATGATTTCAGATAGAAGGTGGATGAATTGTGACATGTAGCATACCTTTTGTACAAATGTGAGGGTCTGCTTTGTTGTTGTTGGAGGACGTAGCGCCAATAAGGCTTCCACTTTGGATGGATCAACTTGAATCCCCTTCTTTGATATGAGATGTCCAAGAAGAACTACTTCTTCCTTGGCAATGTGACACTTATCAAGATTCAATTGACCTCCAAGCTCATACAATCTTTTTAAGCCTTCTTCCACTTTTTGACACTGCATAACTCTAGTGCTATATATGCAGAAGTCATCCATGTATACCCTTATTGATGATCCAAAGAATGGTTGAAAAACCTTTGAAATGTTGCAAGTGCATTGGTTAGGCGAAAAGGCATTACCTGATAAGCAAAGCATCCCCATGGCGTAATGAATGTGGTCTTCCTTTGGTCCTCCTTAGCCATCCAGATTTGAAAGTACCCTAAGTATCCATCACATACAGTGTACCTTTCATGACCTGCCACTTCATTTAGAATTTCATCTTGGAAAGGTAGTGGAAAATGATCTCTCTTTGTTGCTTCATTTAAGGGTTTATAGTCTACACACACCCTCCATTTACCGTTCTTCTTTGGGGTAACTACTACTGGAGACACCCATTTAGAATTTGATACAGGGTAAATGAAACCAGCCTTTATGAGTCTATTTACCTCATTTAGTAGAGCCTTTTGTTGAAGTGTTGTCATCCTTCTGAGCTTTTGCACCACTGGCTTTGCTTTTGGCTTGATTTCAATATGATGTTGAGTAGCAGTTACACCTTGTATCTCATTATAATATTTAATGAACAATTTGGGGTACCTTTTGAGCATGTTGATGTACGTGGTCTTTTCCTCTGAGGTGAGATCTTCCGCTAGCATCTTTTGAAGATCCGCTTCGTGCATGGAGTCCTCACTTTGTGATTTTTCTAGGTCATCCTCTTTGCCTCCATCTTCCTTTCCTTGAAAAATCACGCCCATGACTTTGAGTGTTGATGAATCATTTTTGGTTGTTGATTCCTCATTGCTAGAATCACTATCATAGCAAGAATTCTCTTCATCCACAATTGTTTCATACCTATGATCTTCCTTCTTTTGGTCCTTCAAATCATGGGTAACTGACTTTGTTCTATCATTTGGTTTGAGAACTAGAAGGCCAGAACCCCATTTCTAATCTTCTTTCACTGCAATTAACCATGGATGTCCTAATATGATAGGGTAGCCCTCCCCCTTGGTTGCAATGACATACATATCCAAAGCAACCTCTATATCACATACTGTGATTCTTAAATTTTCAATTACACCAACACATTTAACAACACTATTATTTGCCATTTTAGCTTGATACGTAGATAGTCCTATCACATCCAAGCCTAACATATGCATTGTTTTATCTGTCATAACACACATCTGTGCTCTGCCATCCACGTACACATTGGAAATCCTTTTCCCTTTTCCATATGCATCCACTATGGGTACTACATCATCACATGCATTGGCTCTTATAAGGTCAATTTCCTTGTTTTTAGCCCTCCTAGTGCTTACTAGCTTGGACCATTCCCTCCTAGTTTCTAAAGATAGTTAGAGTAATTTTGGCCAAGTGATATTTGGTTTCTGTGTAGATATATCCTCAATCAAGTCATAAGGTTCGATACCCTTACCTAGAGGAAAGTCTTCCATCGCAATCTTCCTCCTTGGCCTTCTCTTTCTTTTAATAGATTCTCCTTCTGCAACTCTTCCTTTCTTTGTTTGTGTGCCCATGCTAGAATCTTTATCTTGAGATCTGTCTCTCTCTTGCACCCTTGTCCTCTTGATTGGCATTGTATCCATAGTCTCGTGTTCCTCGGTCAGTTGTAAAACATTCACTTGCCTTCGGTCACCTTCAGCCATTAGGACAGGTGGAATATTTGCTTGCAATTGTTGTTGTTCTTGTGCATATTGTGGAGGCCTTCTAATAGGATATATATCACCTGGATTCCTACAAGGGTGAGGGCAATTGTACATACCAGGACCACGTTCATTGCAATTGTAGCATATAAACTCTTGTGCTTGTCGTCCTTGTCCTCGATTTTTTTCCCTTTGTGGTCTTTCTTGTTGGCTCCTCACCAAGTTGAGTGTTAGTTGTTCCAGCTGTTGTGTGAGCTTCTGCAAGATATCTTGTTGTGGATCTTCTCCTTTCTCTACCTGTGCAGCTGGTACTAGGGGAACAACATCCATATGTTCTACTTTTTCAACTTTTGAAGACTCAAACTTTAATTTTCTACACTTAACTCTTGTTATATCTAATGCTTCTTCAAAAGTGCCTGGAAATTGTGACTCCACCTTTTGTTTCAGAGAAGGGAAGAGTCCTGAGATGAATCTATCCCTTTTCAAAAATTATGGAGCTACTTCATTTCCCCTAGGCTAATTTCCCAATTACTCCACACACACTGAAACTTAGACTCATAATTTGAAGAGTCTTCAAGTGTGATGCCTTAATGAGAGCAATTATTGCCACAATCCTTCTGGTGTATCCTTTTTTCCATATCACTCTATGAATGCTTCACGCATTGTTTCCCAACCTCCTATTGCTTCGTTGGATAGGTTGATGTACCATATTCTAGCATAGTCCTTTAGGACCAATGGGAAAGCTTTTAGCTTGATTGCTTCTTGATCCCTTCCTGAGACAAGGTATGCCATCTCCAAGTTGTCCAAAAACTCTGCAGCATCTTCATTGGGTCTTCCATAGAAGTGTGGGAAGATTGATGCCATGGTTGAACTTGAAATTGGCTCTCTTACAAAAGAATGAAAATCCAAACGTCGAAACTAAGGGTATATTCTAGAACTGGAAAGATAAAGGGTTCTTGAGATTCAAGGGTTTCTGCCAAACGCTCTGCCCCGAAATGATAGACTATGCATTGTTGGAAGCATATCTTCCTACTATACGTGATATGGACAGAAAGAAGGGGTCTTGGTTGATAAGGTTGGTTGGGACGAATGGGACGATTTTGGTTCTTAGGGTTTTGGAAATTCATGAGATTGAGCTTCTCAGTGGGGGCACCAGGTTATAAGAGGGGTACTAAAGAAATGGCCTCTAACACTCCTTTAGCACTCAGGCTCATAAGCATGGATGGATATGATGGAAAGGGAGGGTTCTTAGCTCCTTACACATTCACTTCACACATATGCACACAACAGAAAGAGCACTCTTAGGGTACCGGTGGTCCACACTATCCTCTTAGCACTCACACAGAAAAAAAAAATGCTCTTAGGACACGGGTGTTCCGCACTGCCCTCTTAGCATTCACACAGGTAACACATACACAAGTACATACACTGTTACACCAAATGCTCTTAGGACATGGGTGTTCCACACTGCCCTCTTAGCATTCATACAACAATCATTCACATACATAAACACAAGGAGCAAGATTACCTCACTTCCCAATGGATAAAGGTTGAAGGAAAATGACGAGGGTTTGGAAATGAGGGGGAATGTAGAGAAGGAATTAGAAGAAATAGAAAGGGTGGAAGATAAAGAGGAAAAAAGAGATAGTTGGATTCAAAAGGAAATAAAGCTCATATTACAAGATATGGGTACAAAGAATAAGGAGTACATAAAGGAAGAGAGTGTAGCACCTCTCTTGTAGCCAAGATCTCCACCTCCAAAGGGGTAGTGCTATGATCACCACAGTGCTCATAGAATGTACCTGCACACCACTTGTTGAGCGCATCCAAGGGGGTTCTTTTATAGGCCTTTTTGGAAGATATTTGGAGATGATATTATTTGAGAATCTTCTAGATGTGACACTTGTGTGGTAGAAAATACAACTTTGACAAAATCCTAGAAGATTTTTGGCCATTCTAAGGTATGCACCTTATCCCATACGGTCATATCTTGTTTTTTTATGAAAAATCATAAAAATACTATAAATAGCAACCTCATTTTGTGGGAATGAGCCTCATATCCTAGTTTGGGTGTTTGGAATATTTTATGCTTGATTTTGGGCCCAAAAAGTCAATCATATGTGTCCCATTTATCAAGAATCTCTCTATAGGACTCAAAAGTCTATGGTGGGGATCGAGTGTTTGAAACGTTTTTTGGACTCTTTCAAAAGGGAGAGTGGCTCAAGCTTAAGTATTTGAATTTATAAAACTACTTGTCCCACTCCATATTTAACTTGGGATTTGATTCTACCATTCACTGTAGATAAGGGCATCTACTTTACTAGGGTGGGGCCCACCTTATTCTTGTATTTTTAATTCCTTTAAATAAGTATATTTATGTTTCCATGAAGCTTTGAAAATTGCAAATGCTATAGGGGTACATGATGGTGATGCATTAACACTTGATAGTACTATGCCCATTCAAGCTCTTGTGGCTGATTCTCTTTCCCATAGATGGTTGCTAGATTCTATTTTCCATGTAGCACCACATAGAGAATGGTTCTCAACTTATGTAGGAACGTCTCTTGGTATCATGGGACTTGTTGACTCTTACTAGTGTGGTATTGTCGAGATTTGCAGGTGTGATTGTGCAGTTCATTGATGGTTCAAAATCTACTATGCACAATGTACAACTTGTACCTCAGATATCATGTAGTCTGATGTCACTTGATCAACTTGATGACCTTGGTTACAATGTGGTTTTCTATGATTTTTCCTTTCACATATCAAAGGGAAATATGGTTATTACATAAGGAAGCAAAGTTGGCTCACTTTATCCTTTATTTGTATGATAGAAAGAACACTTGTTAGGTTTTACTCAACAACCTATGACTTATATTTAATTCAGCCTTTAGATCTTGTTCATACAAATGTGTGTGGTCCTATGCCCATAAGATCTTCACATGATTTCCTTTGCTTTGTCACTTTCATAGATGATTCTACTAGAACCGTTTGGGTATATCCTATTAAATCGAAGGATGAGGTATTCCCTACATTTAGGAAATGAATTCTTTTAGTTCAGATTGAAAACACAACTAATCTCAAGGCTTTATGTTCTCATAATGGGGGTGAGTATACCTCACATGAATTTAACCTCTTTTGCTAGTCTAGAGGAATCAAGAGGAATTTAACCTCCATCATGCAAAGCTTTCACAAGGCTTTTGTGTAGAAGGAGTATTGACTATAGTTCATGTGATTAACCTTTCACCTAGTCCTTCTAAAGATCTAAAATTGGCACAAGAATTATGGATAGGGAAGCTACCATATTATGGTGAGCTTTGAGGTTTTGGGTGTAAAACATATATTTATATACACAAGAATCTTAGAAAAAAGCTAAACAATAAGTCAAAGAAATGCATTTTTCTTGGATATGGTCAGGAAGGCCAATTTGGATATTTCTTATGGGATCTTGAAACATGATAAGTGATCAAAATTAATGATGTCATGTTCAATGAGTCTAAGATGTCTATACAACCAATTAAGGAGGTTGAAGTGACAAGAGCGGTATTTGAGGATATTAGTCCTCCAATAAGTATGCACAAAAATGATACACATAGGGATGTTCAAAAGAATGTCTAATCACATTAGTTGGCAAATGTTCTTGTTCAAAAACCATTGAGACACTCTGCATGTATCTTCCTTGTTGATCACATGCATGCCTTATAAAGACACACCTTTCTGATATATCATGAAGCTTGCTCCTCAATTCACTTGGAATCAATACATAACATGTATAATGAGAGACTCTCAAGTGTGATACATTTGGCTTTCTATTATACAAGCTTCATTAGATTTGGTAGCATGTATACCTGATATGGGATCTTTGTTCATGATGTATATAGCTATGGTTGCTACATTACCCTAGTAGCAATTAGGCATACCCATCTCCTTCATCATGGACCTAGCACATTTTGCAATGTACCTACTCTTCCTCTTTGCCACAACATTTGGTTGTGGTATGTACCTACATGTCATTTGTCTCTTGATGCCATTTGTCTCCAAGAAATGAGAGAACTCATGGGAGAAGTATTCTCCTCCTCCATTTGACCTTAAGCACTTGATATACCTATCATATTCCTTCTCAACAATGGCTTTGAGCATCTTGAAGTAGTCATCCTTTGGTAATCATCAATGAAAGTTACAAAATACCTTCTACATCCAATTGAATTCTCATTTGTTGGTACCCCAACATCTATATGGATGACATCAAGGGGATGATACCTCACATGATTGTTCTACTTGAAGGGAAACCTAGTCTACTTTCCCAATTGACCAGCTTTACACAGATTCTTAAGGTTGTTTTTATATAGTTTTGGTAACCCTAGCACTAACCTCTCCCTTTCCATATCCTTCAATCTCTAAGTATTGATATGTCCATACCTTTTGTGGCATAGGTCCACTTCTTCTACCTTCTTGCTTCCATATTTGAACAAGCCATATTCTCACATATGAACTCCATGCAGAAACATAGAATGCTAATAAAAAGATCTATGTTGCATAACCTTGTACTTAATACTTGTGTATGCTACTGTGTGGTTAAAATTAGGCTTAATATCCGAAGTCAATAGCCTTCCCTCCTTCCTACCTTTGGCTATCAATATGTACCCCTCTTTAGGGTTTTCCACAAAGCATCCCTTTCGGTTTAACTTGACTGGAAATGCTCCTCAAACATTTGAACCACAGAAAGAAGATTCTTTGTGATTCTAGGAACATGAATAACATCCTTCAAGTACTTAGCCTTGTGGGAGGCATCCAACATAACACCACCTATATGTGTGATATCATCAAGAGTATCATTACATGTTTTCACATGTCCTTTGGTTGATGGCATGTACATGTTTAAGAAGAAATCTATATTGCAACTCATCTGATCTCTACATCCACTATCAGTGTACCATGTGCTTGATCCTCATTCCTTGTATTTACTTATCTACATCATAGCTATCATGCTCTCATTTGCATTCGAAGTAGAGACATAATTACCTTGTGATTTGTAGGTTAAATTTTCTTCTCTTCTCATAGAAATTCCTTGCATAGTGTCCATACTTCCCACAAATGAAGCACACTTTTAAGCTTTTCTTGCCTCTATTCTAGTTGAATCTTCCTCCTCTTCCTCTAAGCTTTCCACTTCTTCTTGATGAAGAGTATTTTCTTCCTTAATCTTGATTAAGATCAATTTTGTATCCTCTTCTTTGCCCAACTCTTTCTCTATCTTAGTTCCTTCCTCTTCCTCTACCTTTACCCGCATAGAATGCTTGGGATTCATTTCCCTTTGCCTTTGATCATCTAATAATCATATCTTCACTGACCCTCAAGGCCACACATTTCTCAAAGTCGTGAAGAGTATCTCTAATATACACAAATTTTGTAAAAGACTTCCATTTTTCACCATCCATAAGCCCATTTAGGATGTATGCAATGAGCTGATCATCATCTATGTGAAAGGATTATGGGGTCTCATTCGTGGCATAAATGATAGACCTAGATTGAGTGAGAATCTAACTCCTGTTCAATTAAGAATTTTAGAGAGTGGAATGAGAGAGGTGAGTAAATCCTTTTCGTATTATCTCAGTACATTAGCAATGCCACGATAGGGAATATAAAAGATTTAGACACCTCTTTGAAGGTAAGGAAAATATGAAATCATGCACTCTAATACACTCTCTTAGATCCCTTTGATGTATGAAAAAGAAAAGAAATGAAAATACCTATTACATTTCTACCTCATAAGCACCAAAGAGATGAGGTTGACGCTCTTCTTTTCTACTAGTAGGATCCCTTTTCTTGATTGTGTGCTTTTGAACTTGATCCAGAAGCTCTACTTTGTTCAAGGACCTTTAGTGGCTTCTCATGGTCCTCCTTGAATTGTTTTGTATGTCAAAATATTTAGATACCACGGATGGGAGAAAAATCAACTTCCTAATGCAGCCTTGAAGCATATGTGTGTTGAAATTCAAGCGTCAACCTTTAGTATATTTGGACACTTCAAATGGATGCCACTTTGAACAATGGAAAGTAAGGGATAATCTAAGAAGACTTGAGATCAAGTTCAAAATTGAAAATCCACCTCGCAATAGCCATAAACCACCTATAACATTTAGGTGTGATAAATCCTATAATCTAGGAAAAGTGATACAAAGCATATAGGGAATCTTTTTGAAACTATATCCACACATGTACTTCGAGTTGTAGATCTCCATGTGTGTGAGTGTTCTTGTAGAGCTTGGGAAGCAGGCTAGCAGGCCCCTAAGCTAAGCAAACCCCTTTCTTGCTTTTGTGGAGTAACTTTATTGGACTCTATGTATCAATATCTAGCTCAGAGATTTTTGTGTGTATGAGCTAGATAGTCTTTAGTCTTGAGAAAAGATCTCTTATCAAATTTAACTCATTTATTTTAACCTATGGTTTTTTAGAAAGACAATCTTTTCTTCTAAAGTTACCTCAAATCTCATATTCAATTTTTGCATATTTGGAGAGAAACAATTCTACAAGTGAGTAGTGGACTATCTGTCTGTGCATAGTGAAGGAAATAACTTGTCAATTGTGAAGTCATTGTTTCACATAGTAGGTGGTTCTCACATGCATTCATTCCTTGAACAGAGGGTCTATGAGTGTTCCTTTGTGCCCACATGCTTCTAGGCTTGCTAAAAGCTATTGTTATTTCTCACTTCTCTTGCATCAAAGGGATCTAGAAGAGTGCATTAAATTACACCATGTCATACTATAAGAATAAAATCGGGAAGTTGTATACAAATAATTATCAGCCATGAAGATTAAGAATATCTAGCTATCTCATGGAGAAAGGATTATGGGATCTCATTACTAGCAGTGATGTTAGACCTAGATAAGGAGAGAATCCAACTCGGGATCAATTGAGGAAATCTAGAGAGTGGAATGAGAGAGATAAAAGAGTAATCTTCATATTTTCTAAGCACATTAGCAATGCCATGATAGGGCATATAAAAGATTTAGAAACCTCCATGAAGTTATGGGAAACCCTAGAAAGATTGTACTCCACTTCAATGAAAGCGAGGCAAGTCCAATTGAAGCATGAAATTAAAAACTTGAGGAAAAGTCATAGCATTATAAATGTCTACATCTTGAAAATCAAAGATGTAAGTGATGCATTAGGATCCCTAGGTTGTCACATAGATGATGATGTCCTAGTTGCATACACCTTGAATGGGCTTATGGATGTTGAAAACTGGAAGGCTTCTACAACATCTATGTATGTCAGAGATAGACTTCCCAACTTTGAGCACTAAGTGTCCTTGATGTTCATTGAGGTGATGAATATTGGTGGCTCTAAGGAAAAGGCCAATGAATCCCAAGCATTCTATGTAGGTAAAGGTAGAGGTAGAGAAGAAAACAAGGCAAAGGAAGAGGAAGGCAAGTGAGAGGATCAAATGGTGATCTTGATCAAGACAATGTAAGAAAATAATTTTCATTAAGAGGAAGAGGAAATTTTAACAGAAAAGGAGAAAGGTTCAACCAAAAAAGAGACAACCAAAACTTAGAATGTTGCTTCATTTGTGGAAATTATAGCCACTATGCAAGGGATTGCTATCAAAGGCATGAGAAAAAATCAGCATACAAAGGATAAGGTAATTATGCATCTAGCTCAAATGTGAATGTGAGTATGATAGCTATGATATAGATGAGTGACTATAAGACACAAGGATCAATCACATCGTACATTGATAGTGGATGCAGCAATCACATGCATTGCAACAAGGATTTATTCTCTAACATGTAGGTTGCATCAACCAAATTGCATGTGGAAATAGGTGATGATACTCATGCTATCACACACATAGGTAATGTTATGTTAAATTTATCCCATAATTTTAAGTATTTGAAGGATATTCTTCATTTTCCCACAATCACAAAGAATCTTGTTTTTGTGGGTCAAGTGCTTGAGAGAGGATTGTGGGTCAAGTTCAAGTAGAAGGGATGCTTTGTTGAAAACCCTAAAGAGGGGTATAGATTGATAGGCAAAGGCAGGAAGGAGGGATGGCTATTCAATTTGGGTGTGAAGCCTAATTTCAACTACACAACCTACTTCACATATGGAAGTAGGAAGGAAGCGAAATTGGACCTATGGCATAAAAGGTATGGACATAGCATTACTCAAACATTGAAGGATATGGAGAGGAAGAGGTTAGTGCTAGGTGTACCAAATATTTATAATCGAAAACTTAAGATTTTGTGTGAAGCTTGTCAATTGGGTAAGCAAACTAGGTTTCCCTTCAAGAGGAGTGGTTGTGTGAGCTATCATCCACTTGATCGCATCCATATAGATGTTTGGGGACAAACAAAAGAGAATTCAATTGGAGTAAATATGTGCTTTGAAACTTTCATTGATGATTGCACAAGGATGAATTGGCTCTATTGTATGAAGCATCAATGATATGTTTTTTAATACTTCAAGAAGCTCAAACCTATTGTTGAGAAGGAATATGATAGGCATATCAAGTTTTTAAGGAAAATGGAGGAGGAGAAGAAGTCTCCCATGGGCTCTCTGATTTCTTGAAGACAAACGGCATCAAAAGAAAAATCCCGTGTAGGTACACATCACAATAAAATGGTCTTCGAGAGAGGAAGAATTGGTGTATTGGAGATTGTGTGAAGGCTATGATGAAGGATATGGGTATGTCTAATTACTATTGGGATCATGCAATAACCACAACTATATACATGATGAACAAAGCTCCCACATCATGTATACATGCTAGCACTCCCTATGAAGCTTGGTATAATAGGAAGCGAGATGTATCATAATATAGAGTCTTTGGTTGCACATGTTATATATTGGTTCCGAATGAATTAAGGAGCAAGGTTGATGATAGATAAAAACATATGTGTCTTTATAGGATATGAAGTTGAGAAAAAGGTTATAGATGCTATAACCCCACAACAAAGGAGCTAGAGATACCAAGAGATGTTAGATTTCATGAGCTTTTAGCTTGGTATGCTTCAAATGTATCTATGTAGGATAATGAAGATAAAGAAAGTAAGATTTCAAGTGAAAAACCAGAAAGGATGGTCTTTGGTGAACCTAAGAATTAGAGTATTCATTCATCATGGAATAGAGGAATTCCTACAGCAAGCCAACTCACTGATGCAAGTAGAAAATGCAAATCGAAGATCACAGAGATAGAACAAGATGAAGACCTATGGATTGAGCTAAATGTGGATCACCATGCAAAGAAGCGGGAGAGCGGAAAGGTTAATAAAAAATGTCAAAATCAATTGAATGGTGAGATAAGAAAGTGTGATAGGGTAAGGTATCCAAGTGATAGACTTACCTATGATTCTTTTATAGATAGAAAATATGCTTATATGTGTAAGGTTGTTTAAGAACCAACATGCTTTGAAGAAATACGCACATGTAGGGAATGACAAGAGGATACACAAGAGGAGAGGAAATGACATTTGGAAACTAGTTCCAAGTAAGAAGGCCATGAACTTGATTTGTAACAAGTGGGTTTATAAGGTAAAATAGCATTCAAATCATAGTATATAAATTTAGCCTTGTAGACAAAGGATTTGATCAAACATATTGAATAGATTATGAATAGACATTTAGCCCCTATGGCTAAGATGAATATCATCAAATCAATCATTGTTATTGCAATAAAAAAGCATTCGAAGATGTATCAACTTGATGCCAGGAATGCATTTTTGAATGGAGAGCTAGAGGAGGTTGTGTGCCTGGAGCAACCAGTAGGGTTTGAAGAAAAAATCAAGGATGGCTATATTTTCTAAAGAAATAAATCTTTGGATGGTCTCAAGAGAACCCCAAGTGCATGGAACTAGAGGACTTTGGACTATTTGATGAGTTGTGGATACAACCAAAGCTAACAAGATCCATCATTGTAATACAAGAGAGAAGGTGAAGTATCTATCTATTTATTACGTAGATGATTTGCTTTTTACATGTGATCTTGAAGAAGTCATCAAGGACATCAAAGAGGAGTTAGGGAAGGCGCTTAAGAGCTCACACCTTAGAGATCTATGGTATCTTCTAGGAATTGAAATCGTATATAAAGACAATGGTATTTGGAGAGAAACTACATCTTTAATGTATTGAAAAAGGATGGACTCATTGGATGCAAACCATTGAACATTCCAATGGAAGTAAATGTAAAGTTGGTTTCAATGGAAGTTAATGAAGTTTCGGATCCACTTTTGTATAGTTCAATAGTGGGATCATTGAATTATGCTACTATCACAAGGCAAGACCTAGCATATATAGTTGTTATGGTATCTCAATTCATGCACACATCTAGGGTTTCACATTCATGGGCAGCTAAAAGTGTACTAATATATCATAAGGTACATTGAATGAAGCTCTATTCTATTATTTTGAAGATGAATGGCAGGTGAAAGCATTTACAAATGTTAATTGGGTTGGATCTATGGATGACAGGAGGATTACAAGTGGATATGCAGTGATGCTTGGCAATAAGGGCATCTCTTGGATGTCAAAGTAGCAGCCCACACGTGATCTATCCTCCATAGAAGTTGATTATAGAGATTTATCTCAAGTTACATTTGAGTTATGTGGCTCAAGAATCTCATTATAGAACTTGATTTGCAGGTCAATCATTTTCCAATTATGTGTGATAAATGCGTAGTGTGTACCTATTTGCCAATCCAATGTTCCATGCTAGGAGCAAGCACATAGAGGTGCATTATCATTACATCATAGAGAAATTGCTAGCTAATGAAGTCCAAGTGCAACCCATAAGTACCAAGGATAAGTGTCTTGACATGTTCACCAAAGCATTAGACTCAATTAAGTTACAACGTTAAAGAGAAAGCAAGGGGCTTTCTAAGAAAGTGGTATACTAGCTTATTAAAACTCTAAAAGATCTTACACACATGTAGGATGCAGAATTCCAAGTACAATGTATGATTTTGCAAAGATTGTCTAGATGTTAAGAATCAATTTTCCTTGATTATAAGCTTTATCACACCTAAGTGTGATAGGTTACTTATGAGTACAAGGGGATTTCAAATTGAAATTTGAACTCGAGTGTTTTGTCTTGATATCGTGCTCCTTGTTTCTCCAAGTTGAGTCAATCTAAAGGTCCAATAATGTAATAATGTTGAAGCTTGAATTTCAACATAAAGAGCTTTATAAAGGCTTGATTTCCTCCATGGAAGATCCATTTTCTTCTAAGCTTGTTATTCTCTATTATAAAGACTCTATGGTATTTTAAGGGAGGCACTAATCCTTTTATCCAAAAAGTCTAGGGACAACTCAAAAGATGTTCCGAATCTCTTGGAGGACCTCTCTTCTGATTGCATTGCAAAATGAAGAGGAGTAGCCAATTGCCTCCCCAAGTAAAGCCTATTTCAAGCTGATAATTCTTGATAATATTCAATCCTATGAATGTGTTTCTATTATAATGCTTTAGAGTTAGGACCTTCTTGAGCAATAAGAAGGTGATTCTTCAATTTATGCCTATCTAAGGCACATCATCCTATCTAAGGCACATTAGGTTATTCAAAAGAACGTTACAGAATATATAGCTGTATTATTATCATCCATCTCAATGCTCTGCTCTGAAGCAAAGAAAGTGTTTTTGGAAATTCGGTGGGAATGCACACAGAAATCAGCACGAAGAAGAATAACCCTTGGATCACATCAACACATGTTTACTAAAGTTTGAATAAACAACTATAATTAGTCATTTAGGGCTTTGGGAATATCTACAATTTGGTGGAAAAACCCTTATAAATATTGGAAAAGGCGTCCATATTCATGTGTAATGAAATTCCAACGAAATTTGGATAAGCTGAATCGACAAAAAAGAGTAAGCACAAAGCTTTGGAAAAGCTTTTGAGCTTGCTTAGAGATAGCTTTGTGAACTAGGCATATACTCCGACTTAATCTCTTTGTAATATAATTGTAATGCACATTAATGTGCTTGTTAAAAAGATGTAACATTGGATTCCCCAAAATGCCAATGCACTTTGATCATTTGTAAATATGGTGGCTTCAAAAGTTTGACCAAAACCAAATTCATTTAGAGGTCATCTTGCTACTATATTTTGGTAGTGATGTGTGAAGACACACTTACGAATGCCGGGGTACTTTTTTCCCTCTTTCGGAGGTTTTTTCCCCACCTTGTATGTATGCCTATAACCCTAATGGGTGAATTATCTTTGTACATTCACTTAGTAATACATTCAATATTGTGTTGTGTTCTAAGCTTCTTCTTCTTCTTCCTTATGTTGTTTCTGTGCTTTTGCAAGCCTTGAACTCCAATAATTGGTATCATAGCATGTCTTTGTTTCATCTAGGGTGTCATCAACACCCCTCTGCTTATAGACTCAAAATTGCATGAAAATGGGGGAGCATACTCTAGGAATAAGGAGTTCAAAACAAGTTCAATTTATGGCACCAAAATTTTGATATGTGCTCATTTCCACCTTTAAATGCATTATTGCAGCGATTATGCAAGACAGTTTTTCCTTTTGTGGCAAGCATATATACATGTTTGAGTTAGCTAGTACATGCATCTCCAACTCTGCTATAGGTTTAGCAGAGTTGGACACGATGTTTCTATTCACCTTTTTTAGATATAATCATTTATCAACATCATGGTATCTAGTCACTAGCCATGGATGAAAGCAATGTTGTATTCTGTATGTTTGCTCTTGAGGACAAGTTGGATGGTACTAATTACCCATTGTGGGCATATTTATACTACGAAAGAAATGAGGCTTGTGTTGCTTACCTCCAAAAAACTTTGGAGAGTGAGCATACGAATAAAAGAAATTCTATAGAGAGTTTTTAGAAAAAGAACAAAGATTTCAAGGAGTAATTGACTTCTACTCATTAAGTCTTGCTAGATAGTTCACAAGTTCAGATTGTTCTTAATGGTCTTCCATATTCATATCAGAGTTTTGCTTCTACTCTTTGATGATAAAACCAAATCCAAACGCCTTAAAATTTGAGGGGTTAGTCTCTCTTTGTTGAAGGAAGATATTTCAAGATAGAATAGGTCAATCATGCATGTTGTACATCAAGCTTTCATAGCTAGTTACAAGGGCAAAGGAAAATGGAGCTTGTTAACTAGTAAGCAGAAATCTTCTAATGCAACATAGTCAAAGAAGGAAGATGAAGATGAGAAGGAAACATAAAAGCAAAAATAATTTTCAAAATACTATAAGGTAAATGATCATGCTATAAAGGTTTGTACAAGATAGGCTGCAAAAGAGGAAAAGAAGAAAGAGGTTGGAATGGCTATTGTAGAGGCCTCTACACCTAAAACAACATCTATTAATCTTGCTGAGAATCAAGAATGGGCATTTGCTAGTAATTGGAACTATGACCCATCTTCTCATGAGTAGTGTATTTCCCTAGTACATTAGGAAAAAAGGTGAACCCTGGATGGGCCTTTTAGCTTAAGGAGTGATTAGTGATGGACCAATCAGAAGAGGGTGGTGGCCATAGTCTATACCCTATAAAATACTAGGCTGAAGGGGGAAGAGTGGACAAGATTCCTCTATGTTCAAGGTTGTCTTCTAGAGAGAGAAGAAATCTTGTAATCAGGCTGGGCCCAAAAACTCAAAATTTTTTAAAAGTTGTAAAACTCATCATAATACCATTAAATGACCTCCATATCACTTTTCAGGGTCAAAAGTGTTATTTTTTACTTCTAATTCAAAATCCATGCATGTTTTTGAACTAAAAAAGTGACTTTTTTCAAAATCACTCTTAAAACTGTATTTTCCCTCTTCAAACTCACATTTTCATACCCAAAACCCAAAAAGTCATATTTTCTACCTCTATTCCCTCCATACCATACAACAGAAGCGTTGTTTCTCCTCCTACCATTCTCCCAACTTCTGCAGCAATGACAACAACTCTTACTCCCATGGAAAGCTCCAAAGCTTTTAGGAGACCAAAAGACGAAGTTCACACAATGACGTGCCACAACATCAAAACAATGGAAGGAAGTTGGCTACCACAAGAGTTTTGCAAAGGTGCATGGGTGTACATGCAGCCATCTGGACTTGGTCCTCATCGTGTTCGAGATCATGGAAATTTGGATCTTCATTGGAAAGGTAAGCTCTTAGGCTTCAAGCAGCAAACACATGGTGGGATGGTTGCTATTGTACAACATGTCTTCACAGTTTCAACCATGAAGTTAGAAAAGTCCAATAGAATTAGATGTCCAATCCATTATGAGTATTTCTATTTTTTCAATGCTTCATGGTGTTAAATGTCTTAATTACTCATCTCATATGTTTTTCATTGCTACAGTCATATTTCCTTCTAGTTTAGTGGAAGAGCAACCACTTCATAGTCTTATAGGAACTTTCAAAGCATTACATGCAGACATTGGGGCATTAGTGTTTTCAGATGTACCTCTTGCTAAACGTATTCATGAAAGGATCTTCTTTTACACTCACAAGTACATTGTTCCTTCCACAGATGGTGAATATGGAAGGTTGGAGATTATCAAAGTTGACTCTCTTCTTATTTTAGAGTGGCCAAAACCTGATTTCTGGTCCATATCATCTTTCAAGTGTAAGATGCTGATGGACATACATAACTCTTTGAAATTCACACGAACGTCTAGATCAATAGGTCTTCATTGGACTCTACCAATCCATTGCTTTGTTTTCATATTTCAAGGCATTCCTTTTGTAGAAACTCCTATAATGTTCCTATGTAAAGATATTACATACGAAGCACTAGAAGGATTGTTAGGGGAAAAGTAGGGTTATGTAGAAGGATTGTCAAAAGGGGATAGATATCGTTGTAGAATTGGTGACACAGGTATAGGGTTTTGCTATTTAAAGCATCACACCTCATTGTACATCAAATTTTATTATGATCGTTGGATGTGTAAACTAGGAGATTGGATACCTTTGCAAAGCTCAGAGGGATCTTTAGCTTCATTTGAAATTAATGTGAAGTTACCAAACAATGATATGGAGGTGGTTTTAGTTAATCAACATTGGAACTTGGCCAACTTGAGAGAGCACTTACTTATCATGGGATATGATGATCTTCATGATGTCAAATTTCGAATACGATGGAACAAGGTGAGAGTTGTATTCCATATATACATATAGATATATATATATATATATCTTATTCTATCACTATTGTTCATGATTTGAAAATGTTTCACTTTTTTATGAATTGTCTACAGATTGGAAAGAGATTGGAAGACAAAATCAAGGTTCTTGCAGATTGGAGCATGGATGGAACTGAAATTTCATTGTCATAACTCTTTTTTGTAAAGATACTATGAAACCTGTAAACAAACCTATTTTTGCAATGAAAAATTTTTCACATTTGCTTCAAGGATATTTTGGCCACATTCTACTTGTATCTGTACATTCTCAAGTTTTTTCTTGAAAGAGCATTCTTATTGTTTATTTTCTTTGATGTGATCTCAAATGTCAAAGTTTTCCTTTCCAAGACTCTTATGTTTTAATTTAAGGAAAAATCACTTCTATGAAAAAGTGGGACCCATCACTTAAAAATTCTAGAAAAGTTATAAATAGGAGTCCTCTCTCCTCATTTCTCACTTTTGCAACTACATTGAGTGTTAGAGCAGTCTACATCTGCAAGCGATGGCTTCCACTTCTATACCTACTAAGAGTGCACGCCACAAGTTTCTAGAATTTTTGGAGGATTCAGATTATAAAGGTCAACATGACCTATATGATCTTCTCTCCAAGGTTCTTGACCTCCATGGAACCGTGCAAATGAATGCCTATGCTTTGGAGGAGCTACTTCAATATATGCAAGTTCATATATTGCGTTTCTCCATCGAAATACCACCATATGATGGAACCTGGGTTCCATGTGACCTTCTCACCTACATTCACAAAGGTCATGAGGCATTTGCAAAACGATTGAAACGGTGTCGGGATGAAATCCCGCAGGGAGTGTGCATTGTTTTTTTCAAAAGTTCATAGATTTTATGATAATTGTGTGATGTTTTGATTGAAGAGGGTATATTTTGTGCATGATGTGATTGCCTGTGTGATAAGAAACCATGTTAGAGATGTGCGTTAGAACCGTGCATGTAAATAACCGATATTAGACCTATGAAAACCTAGGTTTGACCCTTCAAAACCCATGAAAACATGAATTTACCCCACGAAAACCAGACTTGAACCCTTGGAAACCCTTGAATTCTAAGCTGAAATTGTAAATAAACCATTATATTGATGAGCTTGAGATAACTGTGATCAAAACGCTAATTTTCCCGACCCAAAAACCCTAGATCGGACCCTTGGAAATGGCGGTTTCTGTAGATCAAACCCTAAAATCCAATTTAAATTACGAACATCCAGTGTGAAATGGAAACCTTAGTCCAGGGAAAAATTAAAGGACTGCCAAAAATAGAAAGTTCATAGGTTAGAACGTTCTAGAAGGAAGTCCTAGGGAGGAGCCTATAAATAAGTCTAAACTCATTTGTTTCTTCCCCATCCTGTGGATTGTCCTTGTGGATCGTCTCCTCCAGGTATGCTCCTTGACCTTACTTCTTCATTTGTGTTTTGTTTCCTTATTCATACTTCCATGAAGTGCTGAGATGGAGGTAGTCTTCTCGTATGGCAACTTAGCTTGTGAGTTTTTCATGAATGTATACTTATGGTTCATGGTCATGGCGGTGCGGTAGACTCTCGGGAGCTAGAGAGGAAGAGAGAGTCACGGTGTTTTCTTCAAAATTGCACACACAGGAGGATCTTTAGAGAGAGAGACGGTGTGTTGTTGGCATGTCACAGAGAGAGAATAAATGCTATTGAGATCGATGGTAGTTACTCACAGAGAATTCGAGTTGCCACTTGTCTATAGAGAGAGAAAGAGAATGTTAGCCGTCGCTCATGCGCAATGGAAGAGAGAGAAATAGAGGAGAGAGGTACTGTTGACTTGCACAGCATAGAGAAATTGGAGAGAGAGAGATAGTTGCGCAAAAGAAAATTGTGCTATGCGGAGAGAGAGAGGGATTCAGACAGAGAGACAGTATGCAATCGAGAGAGAGAGAGAGAGTATTTTAAAAGAGAGAGAGACTACCTCAAGGCCTAAAAAGTATTTTAGCTCACCAAGATCTAAAATTTTAAACTCCTTACCGAGTTTTCTTTTTATCTCTTGTATTCCGACAACATGACTTCTTGTTATGATGAGATCATCAACATATATGCAAATGTATACCTGTTTGACCTTCTTTCTTCCTATAGAGAGAGGGATCTGCACCACTTGGACTATACCCACACCTTGTGAGGTACTCAACCAATCTTTGGTTCCAAGCATGTGGTGCTTGCTTCAGCCCATACAAAGCTTTCTTCAATCTACAAACAAAATTTGATGCTTTTTATCTTCAATTCCAATCAGTTGACTCATGTATACCTCTTCTTGAAGTTCACCGTTGAGAAAAGCATTTTTTATGTCAAGTTGGTAGAATGGCCATCTAATTGGTGCACTCACTGCAATCAAGGTTCTAATTGTTCCCATCTTTGCAACCGGGCTGAAAGTCTCTTCATAGTCGATGCCGTGAGTTTCCTTGAATCCTTTTGCTACTAGTCTAGCTTTATGCCTATCTAGAGAACCATAAGCATTTCTCTTTATTTTAGACACCCATTTATTTGGAACAATCTTTATACCTTCAACCTTTGGAACTAGCTCCCATGTGTGATTGTCCTTGAGAGCACATCTCAAATACTTCCTCCTCTATCTAGAATAGTTTTATCAAATTCTTTATGGTCCGTGAGTTATTAAGTTTTTAGTGAAATCCAATTTTCAACCTAACTGAGTGACCAGGTAGCCTGTTTTGAGGCAAAGAGTTGCCAAACCAAAACTACTCCAAATTGAGTGTTTGATAGCTCATTTGAAAGTTGTACATGTCTAGTTTGAAGGACTAGAGTTTCAAGCTCATTGCATTTTTTTAGTTGATACCAGTTTTCATTTGAAGGTTTAACTATTGGTAAAATTCTTGATCATGAGAAGGTCTTCTACACTTTTCATTGCGAGTAGGAGAGGAATTCTCCAACATTCATCAAGTATATAGGCTTGGGCTTAATTGCACCAATAGCTCCGTCTCAAGCCTCACATGCTTGATCTTCATTTCTCCTTGATCTCTTGGATCCCAATCATCAATTTGAACATGTTCATCTTTGTTCCATCCAATGCTTTGGTAAGTAAATATACACATTGCAAATGAGGTAATACATATGATAATTGGATATCCTTTCTAAAAAATTTCATATCCTTTCTAAAAAATTTCTCTCTAACAGAATGATAATGCACTTCAATGTTCTTAGTCCTGGCATGGTACACAAGATTAGCAGCCAAATGAAGTGAACCAGTATTATCTCCAAAGATAATTGAAGTGTAGGAATGTATCTCCAAATCTGCATACAATTGCTTAAGCCACATAGCTTCCTAAGTTGCATTAGCCAAGCCTATAAAATTTGCTTCTATGGAAGATAAGGGCCGGTTGCTTCTTGGATGTCCATGATATGAGTTTTGAACCTGCAAAAGATAGGTACCCTGAAGTGCTCCTCCTATCATCCTTCGAGCCAACCCAATCTACATCAGATTAAAATTGTATATCTATGTCAAAAGTGAAGGGATAGAACAATCCCTAATTTATTTTACCTTTTAGATACCTAAATACCCTCTTTGCAGCTTCCATGTGTGACCTCCTTGGTACATGCATGAATCGACTCAATGTACTCATAGCATATGCCATATCCATTCTTGCCAAAGTAGCATAATTAAGACTACCCACAAGTTGTTGATACCCTATAATATCTTCAAGTAGTTCACCTTCATGTGAAATTAGCTTATGATTGATCTCCATGGGAATACCTGCATCTTTAGTGTTCCATCTTAAACTTTATCAACATATCATTTATGTACTTTCTTTGTGTGATGAATATACCTGAATCTGTATACACAAGTTCTAAGCCAAGGAAATAGGTTAACAACCCTAGATCACTGATTTTGAATTCCTTCATCAATTGAGCCTTGACATGCTTGATACCATCAGAATTATTACGTGTAATAATGATATCATCTACATAGACACACAAGTAGATGACCTCTGATTTATTCTTCTTCACAAATAAAGAAGATTCTACCTTGCTTGCTACAAAGCCTTGATGCTGCAAATAGGTAACAAGTCTATGGTTCCAAGCTCTCGGAGATTGCTTGAGACCATAGAGTACTTTTCTAAGCTTGCATACATATCTTGCTTTTCTCTTCATCTTCAAAACCTGGTGGTTGTGTCCTATATACTTCTTTTGATATCCAACCATTTAAAAGTGCATTCTTGACATCTAACTGATATAAATTCCAATTTTTGATGCACCAAGACTTACCAGTACCCTGATTGTTGGCATCTTTGCCATAGGTGAAAATATTTCTTTATAATCTAGTCCATGTGTTTGGGCAAATCCCTTTGCCACTAGTCTTGCCTTGTACATGTTTATAGAACCATAAGAGTTATTTTTAACTTTATATATCCACCTTGAACCAATTACCTTCATATCTAGTTTCTTGGGAACTAGGTCCCAAGTGTGGTTTTCCTGTAATGCTTCCACTTCCTCCTACATGGCTTCTATCCACTCTTTCTTCTTCTTAGCCTCTTCAAATGAAGAACGCTCCTCTGCCATTGAATCTTTAGTGATGTATACAGAGTGCTTTATGACTAAGGATGTATCATATCCATACCTTGTGGGCTTCTTACTTTCTCTTTGTGATCTCCTTAAAGCTTGATTGGAAGACTCGGGTAGATCCTCTAGTTGCTTGTGTTTGCACTTGCCTCTTGACTTCCAAGCTTTGACGTCAACATGCTTCTCATCTTCTGAGTTGATGTCCTCTACTTGGTGTTGGTCTTCTTGAGTTAGGGTTGGAAAATTACTTTCCAAATCATATGGTAATTTGACTTTCCTACAATCATCTTCAAAACAAGAATTATTCACATCAAATACTACATCCCTACTATCTATGAATGCCTTGTTAGTGGGATTGTGAAGTCTATATCCCTTGTTAATGGTATTGTTAGCCTTAGGCTTAAGTTTTTCTCTGATTTGTGATGGGTTATGTGCATAGGCAATGCACCCAAATATCTTGCAATGATCCAATGAGGGTCTCCTACCATTCCAAACTTCATATGGTGTCATACCATCCAATGACTTGGATGGATGCCGGTTAACTAAATAGGTGGCTGTAGAAACAGCCTCTACCCATAAATAATTAGGTAATTTTTCCTCATTTAAACAACTAGCTTCCTCAACAATTAACCTGTTCCTTCTCTCTGCCACTCCATTCGATTCAGGAGTATACCAGGTTGTTATAGTTCCCTCTTTATGCCTCTATGCTATAAAAATAGATCAAACTCATGTGAAAAGTACTCACCGCCTCCATCAGACCTAATTCTCTTCAAGCTCCGTCCTATTTATTTTTCAACTAGTGCCAAATACTTCAAAAGTAAAAACTCTACCTGACTTCTCACCTTTGGCAATCCTTTTGAATCCTTTTTGGGGGTCTTCCACATATGCTCCATGCTTTGTGAACCTGACTTGTAGAGGTTTCTATACTATCTGCCCAACACTAATTAAATTTTTGGTTATGGTAGGCACATACAAAATAGAAAGATTTGCTCAAAAGGTTCATACTACCATCTGATGTCTTAACATTTCCAATTTCCTTAACTGAATGTTTGGTGTCATCACCTATTTGTACCTCATGCTTACCTTTTGGTTCTTCGAGATCAGATAGGAGTGCTACGTTCCTATTGGAACATACTGAGTCAATGTAAAAGAGAGGCTCATCATCTTTACCTTGCTTGGATTTCATATTCATGATGAGCATAGGTGATTGTAGTTGCCTCCACCATTGTTGTACCTATCTCTACTTTTTCCATAGCTTCCTCTATGGAAGCCTCTTCCCCTTTGGTTCCTTGTGTTCTTTTAGCATTCTTCAGTAGTATGGTCATCTTGTTTCTTACTTTTACATTTATCCTTAGCTTTAGTCTTATCTGTATAAAGGGCAGAAGATTGGTTACCTCTTGAGTTGTCACCATTTCTATTAAGCTTTGCTTCATGGGTGAAGAGTTTTCCCATCAAGGTGTTGAGATCAAGTGTCTGCATATCCATGTAGAGATCCACTGCAGTGGTGAAGGATTCCCACTTGTCATCAACTTTAATCTCATTGATGATCTACCTCACTATGTGCTCTTCCTCTATCTCTTCTCCAATGCTTGCAAGTTGGTCTGCAACATCTTTCATTTTGGTTACATAGTCGGCCACTCCTTGCTTTAATTGCTTCTTGAGAGTTGTGAATTCCATCCACAACTGATTCTTCCTAGCTCTTGTGTTGGAAGAGAAGTAGGATGAAAGCACCTCCCAAGTCTCTTGGGAGGTTTTACAGTTTGTTACATGAGGTAACAAGAAATCAAAGATTGAGATTAGTAAATATGACCTTGCAAGAGCATCCTTTGCACACCATGTGCTTAGCCTCTCTTGCTCTTCCCTTGTTGGTTGATTCTTGCTCCTGAAGATTGGCATGTCTTCATCTCCTGAGATGTATCCATATAAGCTTCTCCCTTGAAGGTATGCTTGCATCCTTAGGGACCATGATGAGTAGTTATTCCTGTCCAATTTGTCAATGAAGGATGGAAAACCATCTCCCAATTTGATTGTGCTTGCTCTGATACCACTGTTGGAGGAGATGGTGGATAATCACGATATGAGTTGATGTAGCTAAAACTTGCTTCACACCTGCTATAAGTGATGGTTGGAGAGTGTTGTGGGCCTCCTTACCTAGCTAATAAGCATAAATGATCATATATGTTGATTGAAAGATGATCTATACATACATCATGCTTATGCAAGGGATCATTGGGTTGTGTGGTTTGAGATTGATCTAGAGATTCATCGATACATTTATCCTTATTACACATAGAATCTCTAGATGTACAAATGGGTGATGGATTTTCATGATTCACTCTAGAGTGATACAAAATATTTGTTGATCATCTCCTTCTTGATGATATGAGTGTAGATCATCCCTGCTTATGGTTTCATGAGGGGAATCCAAATTTACAGTAAGAGAGGGTCCTTCCACATCCCCCAAACACTTGGAGTCCTCCATTTCTCCATTCGCCAAGGTTTCTTGTGATTTACTCAAAGAAGGATTAGAGAAATCTGTTTTTGGTGTCAACGAGGTACTTATTGTTGGACATTTATGTGGCCATTATGGTCGAAAGCCATACCCACAAAAAGTTGATGCCATTAGCAAGATTTCTGAAACATGTAACAACGTGAGTGAGGTACGTAGATTTCTTGGTGCTTGCATCTTTTATGTTATTTGGATCCCTCACTTTGCTCATGTTGCTGATTGTCTTTATGACTTGTTGAGGAAGAAACGAAAATTTATTTGGACTGACAAACACACTCAAGCTATGTGTAAATTGAAGAAATTATTGCTTGAAGCTCCCATCCTTAAGCGTGTAGACTATTCTGCTAACAAACCTATTATATTGACTGTTGATACTAGTCCTATTGGTATAGGTTGGGTCATAAGTCAAGATGATAGTGAAGGGAATAGATATGCAATTAGGTTTGGTGCCAAAATTCTACATGAAACAGAACGAAAATATCCACAGATCAAACGAGAACTATGGGGTATGGTAACAGCTTTGAAAACAGACAAAGAATATTTCATTGGTGCAAATGTCAAAGTTGAGACTGATTGTTTGCCTCTCATTGGAATGGTAGCCAATTGTTCATCTCCTGATATAGCCATGCTTAGATGGATCTCATATATTAAGTTCATAAATCCTGAGTTAGTTCATATTTCAGGTAAGTCAAACTCAGTTGCTGATATGTTATCGAGAGCTAGATTTGATGATGATCTTGAAAGTGATCTAATAAAGAATGTGAATTTAGTTGACTATGTTCCACATATATATGAGTATGAGAAATTTCATGAGTCTGAGTACGAAGATGAATGGAGAGACATAGGAAAGTATCTCAGTACACTACAACCATTACCTAGCTGGACTACGAATAGATTCCGTAACATTAGGAAACGAGCTTATAACTTTTTCCTATGTAATGGTTATCTTTGGAGACATGCTAAGGGTAAGGTTAAGAATCCACAACGAGTCCTAGGAAAGAGAGGTCTTCAATTGCAAGTAATGAAGGAAATGCATGAGACATTATGGGCAGGTCATAAAGGATTTTTTGGAACATATGAAAAAATTAGAAGTACCTATTATTGGCCTAGGATGTATGTTGACATTAGTAGCTATGTTTCTACATGTTCTACTTGTCAACTTCATTCATCAGTCAAACATAGAGATCCGTTGCATCCTACTTATCCACCTTGTATTCACTACAAGTGGGTAGTAGATCTTGTAACTATGCCTAAAGGTATCGACAAAATGCGTTACATTGTACTTGCAAGAGAAGACTTAACTAATCATGTAGAGGGACGTGCACTACGATCTAAGACCACTTACAATGTTTGCAAATTCTTGCTTGAAGATGTCATAAGTCGCTTTGGGTACATAGAGAAAGTAGTTGCCGATCGTGGAGAGTTAAATGCGAGAGAAGCTAAAGAGTTCTTTGAGTGTCACGGTATTCGTTTGTCTCTCACTACTGCATATAATCCAGAGGCCAATGGTAAAATAGAGAGAGGGCATCCACCTATTGTGAAAGCCATATCTAAAGCATGTAATGGTGACATCAAACAATGGCCTAAATTCTTACCTTTTGCACTTTGGGCAGATAGAATGACATGCACACGTACTACTGGATATATGCCTGCTGAACTCATGTACTGTCAAAAACCATTGTTTCCAATTCAGTCTCATATTTCTGCATGGTCAAATTTTCCTTGGTCTGAAAACATGTCTACTGATGATTTTTTGAGTTTGCGTATTAAACAGTTAGAACAAGGTAAATTAAGTCTTGATGATGCTGTTGAAAAATTAAGAGAATCTAGAATGAAGAACAAGCATTATTTTGATAAAACTCATCGATTGCGTCTTAAGCCAATTGAAGTAGGAGATTGGGTGCTCATTTATGATAGTACATTTGACTCTCAATATGATGCACGCAAAAAGCTCACTCAACGGTGGTTTGGGCCATACATAGTATCAAAAGTCAACAACAATGGTACGTATGCTCTTTGTGAATTAAATGGTGTTGCACTAAAAACTTTGATTGCAGGAAAAGGATAAAGTTATTCAAGAAGCGTGATAATGACGAGTACATTTTGGATGAGGACATTGAAGAAGATGACAACAATGAGGCCGATTCATAAACAGGAGTATCCATGTTATAATATATATATATATATATATATATATCATTAATTTTCAAGTTCATGTTGCTTTGTTTTTTTTCAAGTTCATTCTATTTTTTTTCCATGCTTGTTTCATGCATGTTTTTTTTCAGTCTTTGCATTGCATTGCATATCCACATCACTTGAGTCAAAAAAGGCAAATGATGATTTCTCTACTTGTGTAAAATTGTATCTTAATTAGTAACTTATCTACTAAGAAATTGATTATAATCTAGGATTGTGGAAAGATAGGGCATGTAGATTTGGAGGTTTATTTTGGTTACAAGACTTTCATATATAAACATGCATATGTATCCTGTATCGAAAGCATAATTGTTGAAATCCTATCTCCTGCTATTGCATGTTTCTACATCCTTAGTCCATCTCACAGCACTTGTATCGGAGTTTAAACGACTGTTCTCCGTCATAAAAAATGGTTGTACCTTGTATCGGGGTTTAATTTTTCCTCGTCAAAAAAAAAAAAAAAAAAGCTACATGTTACCAAGAAGTTTACACTTTCTTCCACCCCAAAAAAGTGATCGTAACCATAAAGTTGCCGAATCATCATCATCATCAAAAAAAAAAAAAAAAAAAGAGGCAAGCCAAAGGAGGATAAAGAGGCATAGTAGAATAAATCACGGGCTATATAGGCAGATTTATGCATTAGTGGAGTTTAGTTAGATTTCCTTGCATGTTATTAGAGAAAGAGCATATTCATATTTATGTACGAAAGGAGTTGATCTAAAATAAGCTAAAGATGAAAGATGTCTCTTGAAAATCCTAAATCTTTGTTTATAATCATATTTAAGGTAGATTGCTTTATGAAAAAGGTACAAAATTTTCTTCAAGATGAGAGGAACTGATGCTTAAAACGACTCAATACATCCACTTCCACTTCATATTGATGCTTGTTTTTTTTTCTTTCTTGTTGCCAATGTTGCTTGTTCATTTGCATATATGTTGCCTATTTGTTCATGCATATTCATGTTGCCTGTTTCAATTATTTCTTTCATGCAAATTTTGCTTCATGTCACGTTACCTACTTATTCATGCATATAATCAATTTTCCTTCCATCTTTCTTATGTTGCCTATAAAAGAATTTGATGCCTGGAACATTTTGTTTTTCACAGATGCTAGAGTGGCGCTTCCGGAGGAATCGCAGGTTTAGTGGGGGCGAATGTCGTCGAGATTTGCTCTCCTCTCTCACTTGTGAAGGCCTACAAAAAACATATTTGGCGAAGGTAGCCAGAATTCCCCGAGAAGTCCAGGATGCATCAAGGATGTCAAAGGAAGGTCACATACAAAGTTTCAAAGAAATCAAGAAAGTCCATGGTAGCGGTCAAAGCTGGTCAAAGTTGGGAAATTAGGGCAAAAATTTCATTGTCACCAAATTAGATGAAAATCCATATACTTGTAAAGATTTTCAAAGGCAGTCTATAGCCCAAATTTCAGCAGAAAATGGATTTTGTAGCACATTGATATGCTATGTTCATTTTGTAAAAATGTAATTTTTCTAGTTTGACCCTACAAATTCTTGTATAGAAAATTATGTTAGACATATGGTTTGGCATGTATAAAGATCATATGTGGCTACATATTTGTACAAATTTTCAAGGCTATCAGAGCTTCCTAGACACCTTAATGCCACCTTGCAAGCTTCCAAATGTAGTCAAACTTGTACAAGGGAGATTCAGATGGGAGTTTTTCCTGCATATTCCTGAAGGAGATCTTTGGAAACATAGTCCTACAAAGTTTCATCTTCATCAAAGTCTTTTTGGAGGGTCAAAGAGCACAAAGTCCAGTTTTCAAGGTCACCGCAGTTTTCTAGAATAAGAAAATTGAAGGCTTGAAGGGCTGCCACATGTCAAAATATGATTGAACCATGGTGTACGGTCAAGATGAGCTCCTATTCAAGGGTGGAGATGCACTAAAGCATAAAGGAAGGAGGATCCACGAATTTTTTCCATAAAGGAAGACTTTGTTGACAGTTAAAGATCAATAATGCAAAGTTTCTCCAAAAATAGTGGCTTATCTTATCCGAATTGATGTCAGCACTGATCCGACGGTCCAGATCATCCCCAGATCCAATGGTGGAGAATGAGGGCGCCTAAATTTCACTCCTTTACACTAGATTTGATAGAAAGAACAATTCCAAGCCATTGATTTGATTAATCAAATGGTTGTAATCGAAAGTAGTGATCCTAGAGTTGAGAGTTGATTTCTCTAGATCCAAGGGCCCAAATTCATTCAAAAAACTATATAAACCCCCCTCCAAACTCCTACAGCATCATTGTTAGGCATCCATAGGGCTCATGCTAGCTTACGGTTTCCTTGAGACGATCACCCTCGGTTGAGCGAGTGAGGATCCAAGGTGAGCTAGTATGAGTATAGAACCTAGTTTCAAATTTAAGTTAGAACTCCAATTTAGGATAGGCTCTTGAAACCAGCATCTCTATCTTGACTCACCCTCGGTGGAGCGTGTGAGTGAGTTAGAGCTGATTTTAATGAGTCTTAGACTTCTTTAGTTAGACGTTACGAGCCTAGACAGATATAGGGTCACTAGAGTGGAAGTCACCTTCTTACGTGTGACATTCGGTTGAACTGTCATGGTTTGAGGGTCGGAACCACCTTTGATCAGTAGACTGCTTAGCATGACGTACACGACGATCTTTTACATGTAACTTAATTCAAATTCTTTTAATTCATGTCACTTGTCACTTGTCTCTTGTCACCTCTCTCAGTCTCTTAAGTATTTTTACATGTCTTCTATTTCTTCTATGTGTGAGAAGGCTCCGCAGTATTGCGTTGAACCAGTGAGGATGTTTCTTTGAGCTTGTGAGTAAAATCCATCATCATAATTCACTTGCATGCATATAATCCATACAAATCCATACATATTTATTAGTTTCTGAAAGTGTATAAGAAGCTCCAATATTGGACCATTCTTCCTTTCGAAACTGATTTATGTGTAAGGATTCTATCTATTCTCATCATGCAAACATATCATCCAAAGAAGGCTATACATATGGATTAGAATTAGGAAGTGTTTAAGAAGCTCCTCCAATGGACCATTCTTCCTTCCAAATTTGATTCGTGTGTATAGTTCTCTTTCATTCTTATCATTCATGTCATCAATCTAACTTGCATACCTACATTCCCATTCCCATAATTATTTCAACATCTCTCTCTTCTCCATACTCAACATTAATTTCACCTTCACATCTTTAAACCTTCCAACATTCATTAGCTTCATACACCCTGTGTGTGCCACGACCGGACCCGATCCACCCGGATTGCGATCACCTCCACAACGTAAGCACCACCTCCTTTACTTGTCAATCCGCAGAGACATGAGGACCGGTATGAAGACCATGAGCGAGTGTAGGCAAAAGTGCGTGAGTGAAAGCACACATACATGCACACACACACACACAAGGCAAGATCAAAGAGAGGAACAATGGAAGGACTCTGATTACAAAAGAAATCTATTACAAAGCTGAAATCTACAACAAGCTAACCTCAAAAATGAGCTCTCTAGCTCTTTTTATAGTTTTTGGACTAGTTTTTGCCCTGTCTAGACCTAGTGTCTGACCTACTTAAAAATTAAGTTCCAGGGCTTATTTGAGAGCTCAAACAAAGTATAAAAATTATGAAAATTGGTAGGATGTTACTTCTAATGCTCCTCAAGCTTGAGGACTCCTCGTCTTGCTGAAAATGGAGCTACAAGAAGGTGAAATGATATTTACAATGGTTTTTAGTGATGAAAATCACTATTTTATAGGGATTTCTTCTGAAAATTTGACATACACTTCTTGGAGCTCCCTATGTGCTCCTTCTTCTTGCATGTGCACTTCTTTGATGCGCTTATTTTGCTTGTCCTTGACCTTGAGCTTCAACAAATCAGGTATCTGCATATCCATGTAGAGATCCATTCTAGTGGTGAAGGATTCCCACTTGTCATCAGCTTTAATCCCATTGATGATGTGCCTCACTATGTGCTCTTCCTCTATCTCTTCTCCAATGCTTGCAAGTTGATCTGCAACATCTTTCATTTTGGTTACATAGTCAGCCACTCCTTGCTTTGATTGCTTCTTGAGACTTGTGAATTCAATCCACAAATGATTCTTCCTGGCTCTTGTGTTGGAGGAGAATTATGATGAAAGAACTTCCCAAGTCTCTTGGGAGGTTTTATAGTTTCTAACATGAGGTAGCAAGAAATCTGAGATTGAGTTTAGTAAGTATGACCTTGCAAGAGCATCCTTTGCACACCATGTGGTTAGCCTCTCTTGTTCTTCCCTTGTTGGTTGATTCTTGCCCCTGAAGATTGGCATATCTTCATCTCCTAAGATGTATACATATAAGCTTCTCCCTTGAAGGTATGCTTGCATCCTTAAGGACCATGCTGAGTAATTGTTCCTATCCATCTTGTCAATGAAGGATGGAAAACCATCTCCCATCTTGATTGTGCTTGCTTTGATACCACTGTTGGAAGAGATGGTGGATAATCACAAGAGATGAGTTGGTGTAGCTAAAACGTGCTTCACACCTACTCTAAATGATAGTTGAAAAGTGTTCTGGACCTCCTTAGCTTGCTAATAAGCATAAATGATCATATATGATTCTTGGAAGATGATGCTCAAATGATAGGATCAAAGCAGATAGGTTTTTATATGATCTAATGCATAAAACTTGCTATTTTGGTTGAGACATCTGCTCTATGTTTCACTTAACTCTCTTTGTACAGCAATAATTAGAAAAATTCCTTTTGGGGATCTTTAACTAGCTAAACAATCTACCATTCATGGGTGGAATCATTGTTGAACCATGTACAGAGAATTATGTTTAGCAAGTAGATCAATACTCCCCACTTTTACAGGCTTACACACTCACAGACCAGTGAGTAAACTTTGATTAATATATGATGATTGAGTGAACCAAAGTAGATAAAACTTTGTGAGATAAAAATAGAGATATTTGAATATGTCATGCTTTGAATCATGCAAAAGGATGCACTACGTAGTGAGAACTAGCTCAAGCAAGATCACTATTGTGATAAAGCATGACAGAGATATGAGAGTACAAAGTAATGACTATGTATTGACTAAATCATGTAAGATTACAAGTCATTGGCAGTAAGGCATTGTTCAATGATAGTAGAATGAGAGATCTATGAAGTGAGCTCCTCTTCTCAATGAAGGTGCATGAGAATGATCTCTGATCCATGAGATAACATGTAGGATTTTCTTTTCCAAGTTTTATAGCTTTGTGTTGGAACCAACTTTTTGAATTCAAATTCAAATCCTCACCTAAAAGTGATCCTAAAGTATAGGATTGATTCTCTCTTGACTCTATCTACCACATGATTGAGATTCCAAGCTTCTTAACTCCTCATGGGTCTATATTACTTTTATAATGAGTAATTAGACTCAAAGTTACAAGAGGTTGTACATATGAAGCTTCTTAAGTGATATGCTAATACATCAACCTTATGTGTATTCATCAAGTATGTAGGCTTGGGTTCTAATTGTACCAACAATCATCATCTACATTCAGGCCAATAGATGCAAGTGAATCACATATGCTTTTGTTTTTCAGGGTGTAGTCACTTATTGACATGCCCTTCTTCTCCAATGTATGCAACTCGTTCTTGAGTTGCAATTTTTGTGCCTTTGTATTGGTCTCATACAATGTGACCAAACTGTTCCAAGCCTCTTTCGGAGTGTTGGCATTCTCTATGTGCCAATCATATTATCATGTATGCTAACAACTAGCCAATACATTACCTTTCGTACTCCTTGATTGCATTCCTCGTATGCTCTTAACTAGGCCGTTGTTTGATTCCTCTCTGGTAACTGTGGAGCATTTTCATTCTCTCCTTCAATGTACTTCTAGTAGCCTTTTCTCATCAAGAAATTCTTCATTCTGAATCTCCAAGCATGGAAGTTGTTCTTGACCAGCTTATCACTCATAAGCTGACTCATTTCATCTATGTTTGCCATTTCTATAGCAACTCACAACGCTGCAAAACACTACAAGCAGCACTTCTGCTTGAACAGTATCGCACTATGACGTGATAGTTCAATCTCAGAAAAACACAGTTTTCATGTATCAATAGTACATGGAATCGCTTTAAATTTTGAATTTGGAATATATGAGTATTGCCGAACAGGATGCAAGTTATAGTTTTGCAAACTGACCTGGTTCTTTTGTGGGCCCCACCTTGCAGGCTCAAAACAGAGGTCGAGATAGCTTCGAAACACTGATGTGACAAAAAACAAGTGACCCTTAAGGGATAACTCTCGAAAATATTTTGAGGTCTTCTACCTTCACGCCAATTTTCGTAGCAATCTAAGGACGTTTGTGAATCGCACTTTCTCCACACCTTCTCGCGTACTGTTTATCGTCGGTCTTCTCCATGAACTCTCTATAGCCACACTGGCCTTGATACCATGTCATGAGGAAGGAGATAAGGAAGAGAGCTCACACACACACACTCTCACAATCAAAGAGAAGTACACACTCAAATTGAGGCAAGGAAGAATGATCTTTTTCTTCTTCTTCTTCTTCTTCTATTACATAAAAAGGTATGTACAAGAATGAACTAAAAAACAAGAATACAACTACTAGAATATATAAATACCAATACATAAGGAAAAACCTAATGTCCTTGAATGAGTGAGCTAGCAAGAAAGAAATGTGCCATCACTCACGGTAGATAAATCTAGTAAAACTCAATGAAGTGTCCCTGATATATATCGGTGTGACCACTGTACATGTCAAAGAAATGAAAAAGTGATACATGTCATCCTAGATCATCACATGTTGAGCTTGATATCTCAACACCTATGATCCATATAATGTGGTTCTTGCATCTATTTCATAAAAAATTCTTTAAAAACTTGTTTGATGGATAACTTGTGTTGGAAATACAAGAATCCATTATGAAAAGTGTAATGATCCTCACTAATTGGTGTAGAATTATTGATAGCAGTCCATGTTTGTCAAAAAATACAAATAGGATGCATAAGTAAGAATTATGTCATGAAATGAATGAATATGAATAGCAGAAATATTATTGATTGAAACAATATTTATTTATGGAGATGGGAAGCAAATAAGGGCATCAGCTACAACATTAGCTTTGTTGATATATTTAGGTAGTGATGTGTCTGAACACACTAGGACCGTTGGGGCACTTTTTTCCCTCTTTAGAAAGTTTTTTTATCCCAGCTTGTATATATGCCTATTGCCCTAACGGGCTATTTTTCTTTTGTACATTCAACTAGTAATACATTTAGTATTATGTATTGAGCTCCAAGCTGAGCTCATTTCAACCTCTGAACACACTATCACAATGCTTGTGCTAGCTATTTCATCTTTTCATGCCAAACGTATATACCAATTTTGGTTCGATAGTATAAGCGTCTTGAAGTCTACTACAGGTCTAGCAACATTTGTCTGGGCAATTCTTTTCAACTTTTTGAGATACAATCAATTTTTTGCATCAAGGTATTTTAGTCACTGGCCATGGCTGAAAGTAGTG
This sequence comes from Ceratopteris richardii, assembly GCA_020310875.1. Classification (NCBI taxonomy): domain Eukaryota; kingdom Viridiplantae; phylum Streptophyta; class Polypodiopsida; order Polypodiales; family Pteridaceae; genus Ceratopteris; species Ceratopteris richardii. Next base: position 38,864,828 of record CM035435.1, on the reverse strand, counting down.
ATGTATTCCGTATCTTGGATGTTGAGGATAAGTTGGATGGTACCAACTACTCGTTATGGGCTTATATGATGCGACATGTATTGGTTGCAAAAGGACTGTGGAACATTGTGTAGGGTGTTGAACAACGTCCTATCACACATGCAACCGTTACAATTGTAGGTACTAAGCTGATGCAAAAGGTGTCGAAGATGATGATATTCTGCATATTCCTATTTGTGTTGAAGCTTTTGTTGCACCTGCTATAGAGAAAATTTGTTGGGATGGCAGAGATGCCCAAGCACATGCATTGATAGCTTTGTCTATCAAACATGCCATTATTCCTCACATACGCTCTTGCAGAACAACTAAGGATGCTTGGGATACACTTACCACATTGTACCAAGCTAGGAATGAGGCTTGTGTTGTTTACCTCCAAAAACAATTTGAGAGTGAGCACATGAGTGAAGGTGATTCGATGGATAGTTCTCTAACAAAGATCAAAGACTTGAAGGAACAGTTGATTTTTGTCGATGAGGTTATACCAGATAGCTTACTTGTGCAGACCATTCTAAATGGTGTTCCTAATTCATATCAGAGTTTTGCTTCTACTATTCATTTGATGATGAAAGTCAATCCAAATGCCTGGTCATTTGAGGAGTTAGTCTATGTTCTATTGCAGGAAGATTAGTCCAGGCAGAACAGGTCCATTATGCGTGTTGCAAATCAAGCTTTCTTGGCTAGTCAAAAGGGCAAAGGAAAATGGATCTCTTCAACTAGTAAATAGAAATCTGCTAATTTTGCACAATCGAAGAGGGAAGACAAAGATGAAAAGAAATCAAAAAAGCAAAAAGTGTTTTGCAAGCACTGTAAAGGAAATGATCATATCATAAAGAACTGTCCAAAACTGGCTGCTAAAGAGGCAAAGAAGAAAGAGGTTGGAATGGTTGTTGTAGAGGCATCTACACAAAAAACAGAGTTTGCTAATCTTGTGAAGGAAGAAGAATGGGCATTTACTACTATTTGCAGTTTTGACCCATCTTCTCATGAGTAGTGCATGTCTGAGGGGGGGAATATATGTCTTCTAATTTTAATGCATTTTTGGCTTAATGTGGGATAAAACATCAGTGTACAGTGCCATATACACCTCAACAGAATGGACTTTTTGAACAAAAGAACAAGTCACTCATGGAGATGGCGAAGTGTATGGTCAAGAGTCAAGCTTTACCACATAGTTTCTGGCTTGAGGCTTAAAGTTGGGAGAGGCATCCAAAAGTTCTAAAAGAAGGTGAAAAGTCATCAAATGCATGGAAGTCTTGTAGTTCATTCAAGACGAAGAGACATATAATCAAGGAGGCTCAAGGAGAGACTCATCCAAGGCTCACAGAGCTAAAACACAATATTCCAAGCTAGAAACAACACAGAGGAAGGTGTTACATGCACAGAGGAGGAGTAAGGAGGAGCTATCGAGCCAACATCCCCTTTAGTCTCTTGTAGGTATAGACATAGTCTACTTATAATAGTTGTAAATCTTTGTGTACATATCCAATTCAAAATATTTAAAGTGAATTTTGTAGTGTATCTTACTTTATCTTAGAGGCATTCTTGAAATCAATTTTATGTGGAGAAAAATTGGTGTATTTCTATGCCCTAATTTTTGCATATCCTACATCTTTGTGTAGTCTATTTTGTAGAGAGTTGATAGTTGACCAACACAGATCCATTGGATGTGTTCTATACCTTGTTGCAAACTTCTGAACCATAATAGGTGTGCCTAAAAGATTAGGTGGTTTTGATCAGTGTAAGGTAGATGAATCAGAGTTTTATTGTAGGATAGTGGAAAGTGTATGAGAGTCCCTATGTATTGGGTTTACTTCACTTCTAGTGTGAAAATCTAAGGAATTAAATTCCATCAATAGACATGTATAAACATTGAGGGAAAAATCTCCTAGAGGGAAAAAGGTACCCATGCAATCCTAAGAGTGTTCCCACACATCACTACCAAATATATCATTAGACCCGCCTTCACTATTATTTGTGAAAAGGATGTGTCTCCATACCATTCTCATGAAATCATTATTGTTAGTTGTGATAAAACAAGCTTGAGCCATGTGCATCATTGCCCACCAATATCAACATCTTCCTTCCTAAGTTTTCCTTCATAAAAGCTTCTTTCATGGAATAAACATGCAATGAGAGTCACGCATTGTGGCTTTTTATTGATGTATCCATTTGGTAAAGCTATAGCATTAACTCTATCAAATTATTAATCTCAATAGACCTCATAATATAAAGACTTGCACTCTTTTTATCAATATTTTGCAAGTAATTAATAATTGCCTTATCTATGGCATGTATTGTATGTGTGAACAATGTAGGTAGTATATCATACAAGAGTTTTTTTATGTGAGCTACAAAAATTCAATTGGCACATATATTATCTCCTTTCGAAGGTACATAAATTCTATGAGCTATAGTAAATTCTTGGGTTCAATATTTTTATTATTTGTGAGAAATAGATTTTGAGTGATGTTTGTAGTCTAGATATTAACCTTGGTAGTAGCCTATTTGCTTCTAACTATACCTAGTAGTTGAAATACTTCATCAATGGATTTTGAGATCAGATTGAGCAGTCATGGACATCAATAAGACTCCTTGAAGTTGGAGGAAAGCTTGGATTAAATCATGGAAGCTTGCTCAAAGCATAGAAGAAGGCTTAAATCTAGTTGGAGCAAAACAACTTTACATCACAAGGAGGTATCCATAACATATGCGATTAGTTTAAAAGTATCATAATTGACATATTCTCATTTCAATACACGAAGAGCTAACTTAAAGATTTTATAAAAGCCTATCATAGGAGAATGGTTGATCACAATACACAAAACAAGAAGAGAGAGAGGGAGAGACAGAGAGAGAGAGAGAAAGGCAATTTCTAGACTTGGAAGTTTAGGGTAAGCAATTGAATCTATGTTGGTTCATCCATGTTGTCTTTCTGTGTGTCATGTTTCTTACAATACCATGATTGTAGCTCATAAATTAGTACATCCCTTGAGAGCTTTAGCTCCTTAATGTGTGGGTTTCAGGGCCTACAACACGTTGCTCATAGGCATACCCAATAAAGATGCACTTCCTTCTGCATTTGCTCACCCACATGCATTATTGCTAATAGCTTCGCACGTTCAAAATATGATGTGGCATTGACATAGTTATCTAATTTTTACTTTGATTTTTACTTTGGACCCATACCTCTCACTTTTACTTTGACTCGTTGCTTGATCACAGTCTCTTGCCAAACTCTCTAGTTTGCCATGCACATGATATCCATCTCCATCGTTGTTGTTCCTTGACTAACCTTCTCTAGCTCCTCATCCTTTGCTCTTCCTCCTCATCTTTGTGATGAGTTTGGATTTCCTTGATCTTCATTTCTGAATTATTTTTTTCCTTTGCAAATGATTACTCTTCCTCTCATTGATCCTCCATATTCCTCCTTTTACTCTTGAGTAAAGTGTATTGAATCCTTGGGATTGAGTGCCCTTTTAACTCCTTGTTAGTATATGTTCAATATCTACCCCTCATGAATTTACATTGTGTTGCCCTTGTAAGCCACCATTATGTAGAGAAGCCAGTTGTGCATCATCCTAATGATGGGACTCATCACAACTTTTATCCTAGATGAAGGTTGAATTGGACCATGCATGGCTTATAGATGATGGAGATATATTACAAAGAAAGGAATTTACCAAGGTCCCCTATTGTGGGATCCCTATAATATTCCCTATCAAACTAAAAAGTTATTTATATTTGTGGACTCACTTCAACCAACGTAAACTGCATATGGGTGATATGCACATGGGGGTTGCCTATGTTCTACCACCTATGCCTACAACTCTCTAGAGGGCCACACCTCTCCATTGGTCTATATGTAGGTGACTTTTGCACTAATCTTGATATGGAATTCAAAAAGCATATGTGTAACTAGCAATACCCTATTTGAAGTTTTCTAAATCACAATTTAAGCTCTTCCTTGAGAGCGCATGCATGAAAAAAGGCCTTTGTCTCTGTTTTTGGTATTAGTAGTAAAGTTTTGGAGTTGTATTGTATATGTTCTCTCCTATGCTATTGCTCCTACAGCTTCTTGTGTTACTGTTGTCTTACATTACCAACTCCTATGTTCATTTCCTCTCGAGAAATAAGTGCTATAAGTTTCACAAAGTAGGATTCATGTCCCTTACATACACAGAGGTGGCAAAACCATTCCATTTGTCATCATCTTGAAAGTCATTTACTATGTGTGCTACTAGATTATCACTCCTTATGTTGCATCCTCTTGAATCAGCAGCATCGAAAACCTCTTTCACATTCAATATGTGTTACCCTTAATGTCCATGTGAAGTCCAAATGGCCACTGGACACTTTTGAATATGTTCTTTAATAAAACATGTACGGACTGGTTAGCCACAGATTGTAAGTTCAAATGCATTTGTAACACCTAAGAAGTATGTGCTCATGCTCCTTGTGTAGTGTGTTTTTCTGTGTATTCTACAACCTTTGTGTGAAGTATCATGTGTGGTGCTTGGAGCTCAGTTTTCTACTCTGAGGATATAATCATGGAGCTCTTGAGAAGAACAGCGCACTATGGTGCATCACCATCGAAATACTTCACTCCCATCAAAGCTTTCTCCAAGGCTTATGACTAAGGTAGTGATCAAGGCATAGACCTTGGCATACCTAGTCATCCCAATCACTGAAGTTACCATTGGCACTAGGTTGTGCATGAGAGAGGACCTCAATGATCAATGAAGATGGAGATTCTCGATACTTCCTATGAGGTCACCCATCCTAGTATTGTTCCCCCCTCGATCTGACTAAACCATGGCAATCTATTTCTACTAAGCTACACTCTTGTGGTGCTTGAAGAAGGGGAAAGGCTAAGGTTTAGATTATCTTCAAAAAGTTTTGGGCCCTCAAAGCTTCATTATTTTCTTTTAAAGCCTATTTTTGAAGCATGTTTGGGGTGATTTTTGGAGCCATTTTGGAGTACTTTCATACATAGTTCTCTCCATAGAGGCAATAACATCAAGAAGAGTGATCTTTGTACTTCTTTGAAAATGAATGTTTGCCTTTTGGGCTGTATTTTCAGCCACACTAGTTAATCTATAGGTTTCTTGAAAGGTTTTAGTTGTGCTAAGAGCAGCCATCACAAGTCTATGCAGGTTTTTGAGCCTAAAGAACAGAGTTGATAGACACTTGCAGGTGTTGTTAGCCAGTGTTTGAGTAGTGAATTCAACGTTTTAGTACCATTTTAATGCCTATATTGAGCACATACACATTATGTATGCTTATGTGGATACTACCTATGTACATCCATGTGTTAATTGATATAGCAGTTATGTTTTTGCATAAAGCCTTTTATGTTTGACAAAGAGGGTTCTTGTGAGGTTTTCTTAATTAGGAGACAACTAGATGTTCGGGTCTCCTCAGTGATGTATGATAGTTTTCCATAGGTGTTGGATAAGCCTAGTTGGCTTCTTTTCAATAACTCATTATATGCAATGGATTCAATGATTCACTATGTAGGTAAACATGTCAATACTTGTAGTTGTATGAGATTTTGAAACTGGTCATATGCTCATTTTGCAAAGGAAACTTTGGCAAAGCTTTTCAATATTTTTTGGTATCTTTAATTATAGAGTGGTCAATTTACTGCTTGATACACTTATTGGTGTGAGCACATTTTATTCTCACATAATCCTTTTGGTTGGTCATTATTGTTCATTAATTCATTTTCTAGGAAGACTTCTGAATTCTCTCCCAGACTTTGACGCTTGGTCATTCTTCTTTGAGCCTTAGTGGTGTTTGGACTCTTCTAGATACATTATCATTCTATTCAATTCTCTACCATCATGGCATTAGAGGTCTCAAGCACATCTGGTGGATCTAGGTCTAGTGCTAGTGTTCTGAAGAGGAGCTATAACTTGTAGGGAAAAGACCATTTTGAGATCCAAAAATTTGATGGCACAAACTTTGCTCTATGGAAGAATCAGATTAAAGATGTGTTGATTCAAATGAGACAATGGAAGCGAGTAAATGGAATCTCAAAGAAGCTTGCTGATGGATGAAGATGATTGGTATGAGTTAGATGAAATGGTCAAGTCTACCATTAAATTGCACCTAGCAGATAATGTTTACTTCACAGTACTAGACTATGAAAGTGCAAGGGAGCTTTGGAACAAGTTATGCAATGCATATGAAAAAGAGACTACATCAAATAAAGTGTATTTGATGAGAAACTTATATGCCCTTTGCATGAAGGACAGAGATGATGTTGTTGCTCATATAAATGAGTTTGATGCTATATTCTCCTAGTTACAAGCTTAGAAAATGGATATGGGTAATGAAATGAAAGCAGTCTTGTTGTTATGCACCTTGCCATCATCATGGGATATGTTTTGCATAGTTATTAGTAACAATGCACCTAGTGGAAAATTGGTCTATGATGACATATGTGGATCACCATTGAGTAAGGAGATTCATAGAAAATCTATGGTTGGCACTCAGAGTCAAGATGCATATATGTTCATGATTTTTATCAAGGAAGGAATCAGCAATGTGGTAGGAGCAAGAAAAAGGAAAAGAATGTTCAACGAAATAAGAGTAGAAGAAAATCAAGGAGGAGGGATATCAAATGCCATTATTATCATAAGAAAGGACACATGAAGAAAGATTGTTATGCATTAAAGAATGCTAAAGGTAAAGGACACAATTTTGATGGGCATGTTAAACAACTACCTCCACCATCTACTTCAATTATGAAGATTGAAGAAAATAATGTTATTTTTTATGATGATGATGTATTGACACTTGATAGCATTATGTGAACTAAGGCTATTATGGCTGATTCTCTTCCATACATGTGGTTGCTAGATTTTGGTGCTTCTTTCCATGTGACACCACACAGACAATGGTTCTCTGATTTTGTAGCAAAGTCTCTTGGTACCATGAGACTTGGTGACTATTACCAGTGTGACTTTGTGGGGATTGGAGATGTGGTTGTGTAATTCATTAATGGTTCAAAATTTACTATGAATAATGTATGACATGTACGTCAATTATCATGTAGTTTGATGTCAGTTGGTCAATTTGATGACCTTGGTTACAAGGTGGTCTTGTATGCTCAGTCTTTTTGCATATCAAAGGACAATATGGTTATTGCAAAAGGAAAAAAATTTGGCTCACTTTATCCTTTATTTGTATCACAGAAAGAACACTTGTTTGTTGTTACTTAATAGCCTATGGCTTGTATTTTGCATGGTTGTATGGGCCATATATCATGTGATGGAATGGAAAATCTTTCTCATTTTGGCTACTTAAATGTGTTATCTTTATTTAATTTTTCATTTTGTGAGCATTATGAACATGGAAAGAAAACTAGGAATGTGCACAAGACACACATTGACTCTTCAATTCAGCCTTTAGATATCATTCGTACAGATGTATGTGATCCTATGCCCACAAGGTCATTAGGTGGTTCTCTTTAATTTGTCACTTTCATAGATGATGCTACTACAAAAGTCTAGGTATATCCTATCAAAGCAAAGGATGAGGTATTCCCTACTTTTAGAAAATGGATTGCTTCAATTGAGACTAACAAAGGAACTAAGCTTAAGGCTTTATGTTCAAATAATGTGGGTGAGTATACATCACATGAATTCAGCCTTTTGTGTTAGTCTAGAGGAATTTGTAGAGAGTTTACAGCTCCTTATACCCCTATACAGAATGGTGTAGTTGAAGCTTCATCATGCAAACCTTTCACAAGGCTTTTGGCCAAAAGCACTTTTGACTGTAGTTCACATGATTAACATTTCACCTAGTATTGCCAAAGGTCTAAAAGTGACACAAGAATTATGGTCAGGGAAGCCAACATATTATGATCACCTTCAAGTTTTTGGGTGTGAACCATATGTTCATAAACCCAAGAATCTTAGGCAAAAGTTGGACTATAAATCAAAGAAATGTATTTCTATTGGATATGGCCAAGAAGGAAAATTTGGATATCATTTATGGGATCCTGAAACATGATTAGTGATGAGAAGTAGTGATGTCCTTTTTAATGAGTCTAAGATGCATAAATATCCCATTAAGGAGGTTGAAGTGAGAAGAGTGGTGTTTGAGGATACTAGTACTCTAGTTAGCATGCATAAAAATGCTACACATAGGGATGTTCAAGAGAATGTCCAATCAGATCAATTTGCAAATGTTCCTCTTCAACAACCATTGAGACTTTGTACATGTGTCTCACATCACCTGATAGATATGTTCCATGTTTGGATTTTGTTATGCTAATAGATGTTGGTAAGCTTTCTTGCTACAAAGAGGCTATGTAGACAACATATCATGTCAAGTGGGAGTGTGGCTTGAAGATTGAGTTGGATTCTCTTCATAAGAATGGTACTAGGGATTTAGTACCTTTGCCAAAGGTCAAGAAAGCTTCACCATGTAAATGCGTATATAAGCTAAAATTCACATCAGATAGTGCTTCTCCAAAGTATAAAGCACGACTTGTTCCAAAGGCTTTTAAGCAACAACGTGGTGTTGATTTTGAGGAAATCTTCTCTCTAGTGGTTAAAACGGCTACCCTATGCATGTTTCTTGGATTCATTACAATAGAAGACTTAGAGCAAGTCCAAATGGATGTGAAAACTGATTTCTTGAATGGAGATCTTAGAGATGAGATCTATATGGAACAACCAGAGGGTTATGTAGTTCCACGCAAAGAAAGTCAAGTTTGTAAGCTCAAGAAGAGCTTACATGGACTTAAACAATGCCCAAAAAATGGTACCAAAAGTTTGATGCTTTTATGAAGTCTCAAGGCTATCCTCAAATCAATGAGGATCATTGTCTCTACACAAAGAGATGCTCAAATGGCAGCTTCATATGCTTGATACTTTATGTCGATGATATGTTGATTATTGGGAAGTCCTCTTATGACTTGTCAATTCTCAAGTTAAGTTGAATGAGACAATTGATATGAAGGATTTGGGGGATGCCAAACATATTCTTAGAATGTGCATTACTCATGATAGGAGTAAATTATGCATATACTTGTCTCAAAGTTAGAAAATATCCAAAGTACTTCACATGTTCAATATGTGGGGTGGAAATGCATGAAGTACACCTTTACCCACATATGTGAAATTGAGCAATGATGATTGCCCCAAATTAGATGAGGAAAAGGAATTCATGACCAAAATTCCTTATGATTCTACTGTTGATAGTCTCATGTATGCTATGGTAGCTACGAGACTAGACATTACATTTGCAGTGCGAGTTGTAAGCAGATATATGTCTAAGCCTAGCAAGAAATATTGGGAAGCAGTCAAGATGATTTTGAGATATTTGAATGGCACTAAGAAAAATTTCATATGCTTAGGTAGAGTGAAAGCATCCTTCATTGGTTAGAAATATTTTGATTATGCTAGTTGTGTAGACAATCATAAGTCAACATCAAGGTACATTTTTTATTTTGTTGGAGGTGCTATCTCTTCGAGATCTCGTCTTCAAGAATGTACAATTGTTTCCACCAAAAAAGCAGAGTATGTTGCAGCAAGTGAGGCATGTAAGGAAGCATTGTGGCTTTCTCATCTTGCTTGTGATATGGGTTTACCTCACCATGTACCTTCTTTGCTCCATGATAGTCAGAGTGCCATTGCTTTGGCTCAGAATTTGTTCTATCATGCAAAGAGCAAGCACATTGAGGTGAGGTGTCACTTCATTAGAGATTGCTTAGCCATTGAGTGCATTATTCTCGAGAAGGTTCATACTCTAGATAATGTTGTAGATGCTTTGACTAAGGCTCTATCACATGATAGCTTTCAACACTACTGACACTTGATGGGGTTTACTTGATTCATGATCTTACACTGATAGTTGTATACTATATAACATGCCCATCAAGTGGGAGTTTTAGTTTGTATACCTACATGTAGGTATTCTTTATCATTCTTTTTCTCCCATAGTTACTTTGGCCATATTGCCCTCTAGTTGGAGATTGTTATCGTTAGTGTCCATGTGAAAGGCCAAATAGCCACCCGACACTTTTATATTTGTTGTTTAATAAAACATATAGTGGCCCCATCAACCACAGATTGTAATTTCGATCGCATTTGTAACACTTAAGAAGTCTCTGTTCATGCTCCCTGTGTATTGTGTTTTTATGCATATTATATGGCCTCTATGCAGAGTACTATGTGCAGTGCTTGGAGCTTGTTTTTCTACTCTGAGGATATCGTCATGGATCTCTAAAGAAGGAGAGTGCACTGTGGTCCATCCCCATTGAAATAATTCAATATGTATTCATTGATTGAAATAATTCTTGACTTCCCAATTTTATTTATCTTTCTTTTTTATCTATTTTCTTGGCTTTTGTACTCGTGTATAACTTTTCAAGGGCATCCCATACTTTCTTATTTGTATCAGACTCTTGGATGTGGCCAATCATACTATTAGCTTTAAGTTGAGACATGATGAATACCACTCTTTTGTACCTCGAACTCCATTCCCTATATTCCCTTATTCTTCATAGGTAGGATTCTCACTCAGTTAGGCTTTTGGTTTTTTCCACTCACCAATTCCCACAAGTCCTTGCCCACGAGAAATCTTGAGACGCTAACCCTAAGGCTAATACTCAGTCGCTTCTCTATTTGGGTGATTAATTATGCCACGTTCTCTATTAAAGACATTTTTGGCTTCCTAACCCTCCTTCTAAGGTGCTTGTGATGGAAAATGATGATCTTTAGAACATGTTTACTTCCGACCTTGCATCCATGTGCTTTAAACGTTGCTTCCTCTTGATGTATGCGCATCTTCCTTTGTTCTTTAGCAGCTTCAGATGTTTCAATTATGCGCTTGGACTTTCTGGGAGTATCCATATGTGTTTTGATGTCGATTGTATTGTGATACAATGTTGGAAGTGAAAAAAAAGTGACTCCTTGTATAACTACAATTGTTGGAAGTGAAAAAAAATTACTCTTTTTACACAAACCTCTCCACGCTTACCCTCACTTTTCGCAGAGTTGGGATAGATAAATTCGATGAACTTTGGAAAGCATATATGGGACTCTCACATCTCTTAGATACAAAGGGGTCAACTCCAAATTCAGTGAACTTTGGAAAGCATATATGGCACTCTCACATCTCTTAGATAGAAACTGGGCAACTCAAAATAGTTTGTCTGATACATAGAGTTGGTACCACCAAGAGTACCTTCCTAATTAGCTCTTTACTTTTGTTCTTTAAGCTCGCAAGTCACTAACTCCGACGCTTTTCCTCGAGTTGATGAAATGAATGTAAAGTGTAGGTAAGGAACACATTTACATAAGTGCATGTACTCCGTTTTGGTTCAAGTCACTTTTCTCGTGCACGGCTTTTTCACATCTTCATGCCAGGTCAACGAGTCATCTCAAGGATGTCCAATAAGCAACCTACAGTTGCATTATCATTTGTTGAGGTTGAATATAGAGCCTTTTCACTTTTTATGAGATCATGTGGCTCAACGATCTCTTCAAAGACTTGGATGTGGATTTCAAAGAGTTTGTTCTATTTAGAGATAACATATCAAACATTCATATAGCAAGCAACCCTATGTTCGATGAAATAAGCAAGCACATAGAGATCCATTATCATCTCATCAGAGAGAAGGTACTAGCAAATGAAGTGGACATCAAGTACATCAACACAAATGAAGTGGACATCAAGTACATCAACACAAAGGAGCAACCAACAAATATCATGACCAAGTTCATGGATGCAAGCCGGATCGACATGAAACCAAGGGGCTTTCTTGAGATTGATGACCGGCCCTTTTCTTAGAGTTGATGATATGAACGTAAAGTGTAGGTGAGGGACACCTCTACATAAGTGCATATACTCTGTTTTGGTTAAAGTCGCTTTTCCGCGTGCAAGGCTTTTTCAATGAGTTGCTATTATACCTTTTGCATAGAGCGGCTATTCATCGCTTGTAATACCTTAATGCTCTCAAACGGTAACTTTACTCACAAGAGGGACTGAAAATGTCAATGGGACACTGAAATGCGAGACATTTTATTAAGGAATATTCTCGACAAAGCCTTGAAGAAGTGCATGCGCATTCTTTTCTCGCGAGATCAATATGAGTAGAAAAAGGGGATAAACTTTAAAAGATGCTCTTCAAACTCTACTTCAGCATCAGAGAAAAAGATGTATAGTGCTTTGCACTTTCGAACAGAAGGTACATGACATATATCTTACATATAGAGGTATATGAGTTATGGTTGCTTTCAACACGATGTAATCATAGTTTTGGCATATGAGAAGTAATCGAAACTTTATGAAAAAAATAAAGAAAATAAATTATATCTTATCAGTCTCAGCTAGGGAATTGGTTGATGTAGGAATTCGGTAACTTCACCTTTCTACATTGTAGGTCGTTGAGAGCTTCAGCAATAGTGATCAAATTACACTCGTAGATATCTCGCAAATGTTTTAGAAACTGTAAATTTTATCGAGCTTTATCGCTTGGACAAATCATTCTTCTCATATATATAGTTCACTTTCGATAAAATGGAAGCTTTTTCTTCGGTTCAATACACAATGACTGAGGAGAGTTATAGTACAATAAATGAGTCAATTTCTCAGCCTTTACAAGTTTTACATGATGAGGTAGATGTTTCTATTTCTGATACAGATTTACATGATCCACAATTCTATCTTTGAATATTTACATATGTGTGTGTGTGTGAAGAGGTACACATAAGTATAAGCTACCTATTTGGGCAGCTTTGGTTTATCACGTGCAAGGAGGTTAGCATAGCTCACATTGTCCGAATTGAGTGAACTATGGCTTGTTGAAAAGCTGAGATAGTCTCTTTTTAGTGTGGAACATTTCATAAGTTCAGTCCTTGGTTCTAGAGACCAATTATAATTTGGGTGGACTATGGTAGTGAAAAATTTTGTCCTTGGATGAGCCTATCGTTCTTGTGCTACAAATAAGAGTGGATATACTCTATCAGTGGTATCAAAGCTCATCATTGAACATTGAGGACATCAAGGGGAGGCCTTGAAGCTGCTTGAGAGTGAAGGATTGAAGAAAAGACCAAGAAGATTTCAAGAAGCATTTGAAGCAAGGGGGAGCTTCTATCAACACCAAAGGTTCAAGACAAGTGGAAGCTCTAGTGGGAAGGTAACATATCATTCTTTCTCACACCTATCACAATCCAAAGAGCATTAGGAGTCACTTTATAGTCTCATACACAATGGGAGACTATAACACTCAGATTGAGAAGCTTGAAAGAAGTAATTACCAACTTTGGAACTTTTGAGTCTCTAAATTCATCATGGGAAAGGGTCTATGGGGGTTGGTTGGTGGCACTAAGGTAAAGGCATACATAGATCCACATACAACTACTGAGAATCAAAGGAGAGCTATTAGAGAGTGCAAAGAAAGGGATAGATTAGTGATCTTCAACACGTAAACAGCTCCATGATAGGTCATATCCAAGACCTAGATACATCCATGAAGCTTGAGGAGTGTATAGAAAGGTTGTGCTCTACCTCCACAAGGGCTAGGAAAATTCAACTCAAGAATTAGCTTAAGAACCTCAAGAATTCATCAAGTTACAAAATTAATGACTTCATACTCAAAGTAAAAGAGATCTCTGATGCACTTGGTTCAATAGGATGTGTCATAGATGATGATGACCTAGTTGCCCATACACTTAATGGGATTAGAGAAGATGATAAATGGAAGGCATTCACAAACTCTATGTACGTAAGGGGTTCATTGACTAGTTTTGAGCAACGTACGTCTCTTATGGTGACTGAGGAGCTCAATCATGGAGGCAACAAGTCAAACGATGGGCAACACCAATTCTTCTATGTAGGAAAAGCAGGAAGAGGCAAAGGCAACAAAGATGGCCCAAAAGGAAGAGGTAGAAGCAACCACCAACAAAGCCACCAAAGCTCTCAAGGGATTCAATCAAGCTAAGATGAAGATCAATCATCAAGCAGAAGAGGAAGAGGTAGAGGAGGGAGATATGGAGGTAGAGGTTTCTCCAACTCAAATACATGCTTCAATTGTGGAAAGCAAGGAGACTATGCCAAAGATTGTTGGTAAAAGAAAGGTGGGAACAATTAAAAAGGGCAAGGTAGCTATTCTAACTCCTCAAACAATTCAAAAAATGAGTATTTGTTAGCCATGTAGCATAGTAGTGAAGGTCAACCACATGTGAGGTCTAGTATATAGTTAGTGGTTGTTGCATAGCAATCATCCAATTTTCTTAAGTTTGTGCTTCATCAAAAGAAATAGTCTCATTCTCATCACAAAGACTAGAGGCAGCCATGTATAGAAATCTGATGCAAAAGAAGCACTATGAGATCTTGAACGAGTATGATGTGATAGAGATGCATCTAATTTTCTATCTTGCAAAGTGTGCACTAGCCATTTAGGCATAGTTTTTGCCTCCTCTATGTCAGCTCTCTCATCATATGCTAGCAAACCAATGACACGCAAATGAGCAACAAATGGTGTGCAACCATGCCAAGCTTCATATGGAGTGATAGATTGCAATGCTTTGGTCGGACACTTTTTAAGTACATAGGTTGCACACATAACATCCTCAAGCAAGAAGCTATGTGTTAAACCTTGACTTTTGACCATGCACCTTGCATCTCCATGAGAGACATGTTCTATCTTTCAAAAAAAATCATTTTTTTAGGTGTATATGGCACTCTACATTGATGTTTTATCCCATTCTCATGCCATGAATGCATTAAAATCAGAATAAATGTATTACCCACCTTGATCAATATGGAAGGTGCCCATTTTACATACTGATATATTTTCAAAAAAGGCAAAAACTATTTGAAGCACATAACATTCATGCTTTTCTTCCAATGGATACACCCATGCATGCCTAGAAAAATCGTCAATAAAATTCACGAAGTAAAGGTGGTTCCCGAAAGAGCTTGTTTGCATAGAACCATAGAGATCACTATGAACTAGCAATGATTTTTTAGTAGCTCTAATTGAACCATGTTTTGGGAAGGATGAATGCTGCATTTTGCCAAAAATATAGCCTTCACTAACATGTTTACCAAGAGCCTCAAGTTTGGGCAGAAAGGACATTATTTCAGATTTATGTAGGCATAGCAAACTAGCAAAATTGAGATGACCAAAGAATGCATGCAAAAGCTTTGCATCTGACATAGCCTAAGAATCTTGAAGTGCACATGCTGAATCATTGAAACATTTTAAATAGTCTATGAGCTTATGCAACCCATAACATAAAATGCTAGAAGCAATAATAAGATCGTCATTTGACATATCATGAACTCTATATCTGCCATCACCAAATTCAACAACCAAGCCAATCTTGGCTAATGTTGAAACTGACAATAGAGTTTTCTTGATCCTTGGCATAAACAAAGCATCTAAAAATGTGAAAGAACTACCATCAATAGTAGTTAGAATGATCTTATCAACTCCCATGATTGGATAAGAGGATTTTTTGGCACATGTGATAGTATTCCCTATAGCCACAGGCTCAAGTGAATTGAAGAAGCTACATTACGAGGTAATATGTTTGGTTGCCCCATTTTCAAAGTACAAAACATATGAGTTTACTGGAGAAATAAATTGTTCATGAGAAGATGGGACATAGGCATTCTTCATTCTGCACAAGATTAGCACACTCTGTTTTAGGTGTAAAAGTCTCTACAACAAACATTCCATCCTCTTTCTTCTTTGCCTCTTTTGTAACTAGTTTTGCACAAATCTTTTTGACATAATCATTTCATTTATAGTATTTGCAAAATTATATCTCCTTTTCTATTTTCTTCTTATCTTTCTCTTCCTTCTTTGATTGTCCAATACTAGCATATTTTTTCTTACTAGTAGATGAGCTCCATTCACCCTTTCCCTTCAGACTAGCTAAGAGACCTTGATTTGCAACATGCATAATATACATATTCAGATATTTTTCCTAGACTGATCTTCTTGTAACAAAATAGTCACTAAATCCTCAAATGTTAAGGCACATAGATTGCCTTTGATTATCAATCAAAGAGTAGAAGAAAAACTTTGATATGAATGTAGAAGACCATTAAGAACAATCTACACAATTAAAGTGTGTGGTAAGACTTCATCAAGAAAGATCAAATGTTCCTTCAAATCTTTGATCTTTGTGAAAAAACTATTCATTGAATTGCCTTCATTCATATTTTTAGAGCTAAGCAACATGAGCCTCAATTCTTGCCTAGTATAAAATTGTAAGTGCATCCCAAGCATCCTTTTGTATTTTGCAAGAGTGAATATGAGGGATAATTTCATATTTGACATAAAAGGCTATAAATGCATGTGCTTGAGCATCTCTAGCATCCCAACAAAGTTTCTCCTACAATACGTGCATAAGGAACCACAACACAAACAAGAACCTAAAGATCATCATCTTCAACACGATCTACATCACCTTCAATAACTATATTTGGAGGTGTAGTAGGGCTTTTTTTTCAATAACCTACATAATTTCACAATTCTTTTGCTACCAATACATGATGCATTATATACACCCATGAAGACTAATTGGTACTATCCAACTTGTCCTCAACAACCAACATAAGGACTACATCATTGCTTTCAGCCATGGCCACTCAATAAACACCGAGATGCAAAAAATGATTGTATATCAAAAGTTGAACAAGACCACCATGTTGAGCTTTGCTAAACTTGCAGCAGACTTCGAGATGCTTGTAGTGGAAAACCAAAACATGTATATATCTTTGGCACAAAAGGATGAAATTTTCTACATAAACACTATGATAGTGTGTTTGGAGGCAAAAATGAGCTCATATTGAAATTTCAATGCCACTGAGTGAAGTAGTTTTGAATTCTTAACCACCTCGAGTACCCCCACCAATTTTTTAAGCTTGAAGCACAACACAACACGAAATTAATTATCAAGTAATTGTACAAGAATAATTCACACGTTAGGGTTATAGGCGTATATACAAGCCAAAAGAAAAAAACCTCCTAAAGAGAAAAAAATGTGCCCCGGTGGTCCAAAATGCATCACACATATCACTAACAAAATATATCAATACTTTATAGGTTCTTATACCAATTGTGGGAATTTAAGTGAGGACCTACTAGCTGGCTATATATATATATATATATATATATATATATATATATATATATATATATATATATATATATATATATATATATATATATATATATATATATATATATATATAGAGAGAGAGAGAGAGAGAGAGATAACTCTATGGTGTCTGCCTATGAGCTTTTCAATCGGCCATTCTTTCATATGGTTACCGAAGTTGGTAGCACTCCACAAGGCAAAAGGGAAGTTGATCACTTCTCCAAGTAAATCTTTCTTCCAATTGTTTTGACTCTATAATATTAATGTCCTAGTAAGAACCTGTCAAATCGAGTCACTTCTAAGGCACAAAAGGAAGAGGTGAACAAGGTCTTCTCTACATAGAGGTAGCACTTAACCACTGAAGGACTCCACAAATTTTATTAGCTTTGACATTAGTCAGAATTCCTAGGTATATGACTTGTCACATTAGTGCCAACCTTTTATTCTCTATGAGAGGATTCCCCAGCTCCACATACTCAAAATCCCACGTGATATGGGGCCAATTCAAACACAACCTCATATTTGTTGGGAAAGATGGATGGACACTCCAACAGATTGAGTAGGTACTGCCAAAACCTACTTTGTACTAGCCCTCTGATGCTTTAAACTTGATGAGTAGACCTTCTTGGCTTTCCAATGACACCATAAAATGGCCTATGTACTTTGGAAGTGATGTGTATAATGAATGAATCAAAACAAATAACTTTGAAACTCAACATCTCAAGAAAACCTTCTATTTATGTCTTGATACCTGTTGGAACTTTTGCTCAGTATGACCAGCACAATAGGAATTGGAAAAATTCCTTTTATGGGTATCTAATTATCTTAGCAAGCTAACTATTCCAAGTGGAATGATGTAAAAAGAAAAACTATGCTAAGAGAAATCAATTTAGCAAGTAAAGTTATACCCCCGATTTTTTAGGACTGTAACAGACTTTGACCAGTGATCACCTTGACGCAAATTTCTCTGAAATGGCTGAATAGAATCTCCTCAATTTTTATAGCATGTAGATATCTTAAAGCTGAGTCCAACAAGCTTTAGATTATTGAATTTGGTGAAGATTTGACCGAGATATGCACTCCACAATTTGACAGACTTTTAAGTAGTATGATAGAGAACTCAGAAATGAACAATGTGAATGTATGTATTAATGAACACTTGTATACAGATCCATTGGCATGAAAATCATTGCCTAATGGTGTAGATAGGTGTGGGCTAGATGGTAGGCCTCACACACACTCAGAATGAGTAATGAGAAGCTCGAAAATGATGAGTTCTAACCGCAACTTTTTCATGAACTCTTTTATAGAGAGTGAGTACAAATTTGAATTCAAGTTCAAACTTTTGGCTCCCTATGATCAAGCTCCTATATCCTAGGAGATATTCCGTCAATCAAAAAGCTAACTTTTTCCACGAATCCTTTTGGTAGCTGTTTACAAAAGATTCCAAGTCAATTTGACTTTTACAAAGAGATAAAGTGGTAATAAATTACTAGCAATAGTTCCTATGCTTCTCTATATGTGTATGGACTTCAATGCATCCATCAAGAAAAATGTGTAGGCTTGTGAATTACACCAACAGCTCCCCCTCAAGCCAAACAGTTTGGCTTGGTCTTCATCTTCAATCTTCATGTATATCCTGCAATCAAATCATTGCTTTGAACCTAGAAAGTTTGGTTCCATCCAAGGCTTTAGTCAACAAATCTGCACACTGCATATTGGTTGATACATAGGTCAGTTGAATATCCTTGCATAACAACTTCTCTCTCACATAATGGTAATGGACCTCTATATGTTTGGTCCTAGCATGATAGATAGGATTATCTGCAAGGTGAAGTGAACTTGTATTATCTCCAAAGATTATTGGTGCCCTAGTATACAAACCCAATTCTATATACAAAAGCTTAATCCATATGGCTTCTTGTGTGGCATTAGCCAGTCCTCTATACTCTGCTTCTCTGGAAGACGAGGCAACAGTAGGTTGCTTCTTTGAAGACCATGAAATTGGTTTGTCACCTTCAAATGAAATGTATCCAGAAGTGCTCCTCCTATCATCCTTGCATCCTGCCCAATCTGCATCTGAGTAGACCTTGATATCAATGTCAGAAGTGTAAGGGAAATACAAACCATGATATTGTGTACCCTTGAGATACTTTAATATCCTTTTTGCTGTCTCCAAGTGAGGTGCTCTTGTCTTGTGCATAAATTGACTTAGCACACTAACTCCATATGCAATATCTATCCTTGTTAAGGTAGCATAGTTCAAGCTACCCACCATACTTTGATAACCTATAATGTCATTAACTTCATCACCTTCATGGGCACTTAATTTTAAGTTTACCTCCATTGGAGTACTTGCTACTTTGGCATCCTGCAAATGAAACTTCTTCAACATATCCTGTATATATTTATTCTGAGTAATGTATATTCCTGAGTTAGTATAGACTAACTCAAGCCCAAGAAAATACTTCAATAAACCAAGATCATTGATCTTGAACTCCTTCATCATCTGGCTCTTGATTTGTCTGATTCCATTGACATCATTACCTGTAAGTATGATGTCATCAACATAAACACAAAGGTATATTACTTCTGAATTACTTCTCTTGATGAATAGAGAAGTATCTGCCTTACTCATGACAAAACCTTGGTCTTGGAGGTATGTAGTTAACGTGTAGTTCCATGCCCTAGGTGCCTGCTTCAATCCATATAAAGCCTTTTTTAATTTTCAAACATATGTTACCTTCTTATGGTCCTCATAGCCAGGAGGTTGTGACATATATACCTCCTATGAAATCCATCCATTCAAGAAAGCATTCTTGACATCCAATTGGTACATGTTCCAATTTTTTGATGCAGCCACACTTACCAACACTCTGATAGTTGGCATCTTGGCCACAGGTGAGAATGTCTCTTCATAATCATTGCCTTGGGTTTGTGCAAAACCCTTGGCTACCAATCTGGCTTTGTACCTATTAATTGTGCCATCAGAATTTCTTTTAAGTTTATAGATCCATCTCGGTCCTATTACCTTCATGGAGTCCTTCTTTAGTACTAACTCCCATGTATAACTTTCCTTGAGTGCTTCAATCTCCTCATCCATAGCTTCTTTCCATTCTATCTTGGTTATGGCTTCTTTATATGATCCTGGTTCTTCAATTGAGAAATCTTTGGCAAGATAGACAGAGTGTTTAGTAACAAGAGATGTATCATACCCATATCTGATAGGTTTCTTGCTTTCTCTTTGTGATCTTCTGATTGATTGAGTTGAAGATTCAGGTATGTCTTCAAGCTTCTTCATCTTCATTTTTCCCTTGGACTTCCATGCCTTGAACTCTTCAAGATTGATAGTATATTATCATCTGAACTTGAGTCTTCATTCTGAGTAGTTTCTTCTTTTGCAGGACTTGGAAACTCCTCTTCCAAATCATAGGGTAATTTAACCTTCCTGCATTCATTCTCATACCAAGAACCATTTTCATCAAAGACAACATCTCTACTCACCATGAATCCCTTATTGGTAGGGTTATAAAACCTGTAACCTTTTTTATTTAAATCATATCCAATAAAGATGCACTTTTCAGCCATTGGGTCTAGCTTACCTCTTATCTGAGAAGGAATGTGTACATATGCTACACATCCAAATATCCTGCAATGGTCTAGTGAGGGTCTCTTACCATGCCATGCTTCATAGGGTGTCATCCCATCAAGGGATTTAGATGGTAACCTGTTTATGAGATAAGTGGCAGTTGAAACACTTTTTGCCCATAGATAGTTAGGTAATTTTTTCTCATTCAACATAGACCTAGTTGTTTCAACAATCAACCTATTTCTTCTCTCAGCTACCCCATTTCTGTTCAGGAGAATACCTTGTGGTTATTTTTCTTTTGATGCCTCTGTCTTGCAAGAATTTTTCAAACTCATTGGAGAAGTACTCAGCTCCTCCATCTGACCTTAGCCTCTTCAAATTCTTTCCTGTTTGATTTTCAACAAGTGCAAGATATTTTTTAAAGCAATTAAACACCTCATCCTTGTGCTTCATGAAGTACAATACAGTCCATCTGCTATAATCATCAATAAAAGATACATAGTACCTTGATCCTGAGACTGAGGGGTCTTTGCTTGGTCCCCATACATTTGTATGGACAAGCTCTAGGTAATCTTCATGCATGTAACCTTTCCTTGAGAAGGGTAACTTGTGAGACTTCCCAAATTGACAAGCACCACACTTGTAAATCATATGTTTCTTGGATACATTAGGTATTCCAAGCACACATTGGTCCATGCATATTTGCTTCAAGGTTCTTTCTCCTATATGCCCTAATCTTTTGTGCCAAATCTCAAGCTCTGAAAGTGTTTGATCTTTATAACTGTATAATGCAATATTCTTTGTGTCTTCTAACTCAAAAATGAAAAGTCTACGTGATTTTTCTCCTTTAGCAATCCTCTTGAACCCATGTCTTGGATCCTCCACAAATGCTCCATATTGATTGAATCTAACCTGCAAACCTTTCTCCACAATCCGTCCAACACTCATCCAATTTTTGGTAATGGTTGGTACATAGAGTACCCTGCTCAACAAGTTCTGATTTCCATCACAAGTCTTAACATTTCCAACTTTAACTACTGAGTGCTTGGTATCATCACATGTTTGGACTTGATGCCTACCTTTTGGTTCCTCAAGATCAGAGAGTAGTGCTACATAGCTAGCCACATGATTTGAGCATCCTGAGTCAATGTAGAATAGGTGGTCATCATTTGTACCTGATTTTGAAGTCATGCTCATGATCAGAAGAGAGTCATCCTACTCCTCTGTGTAGTTGTTGTAGTCCTTTCTGGATTTGAATCCTCCTTGGTAGTTGCCATTGTAGTTATTGTTGTAATTGTTGTTGTAGTTGTTGTTGTAGCCTTGGTGATGATTGAATCTCCCTCTTGACTGTGAGTATCCACCTCTTTGGTATCCTCTTCCTCTCTGATTCTTGTAATTCCTAAAACACTCATCTGTAGTATGATTTGATAAACCACAAATGTTGCATGGTGAGGAGTTATAGGATCTCCCCCTACCTTGCTTACCTCCTCTGCCCCTTCCTCTTGATGATCTACCTATCCCTGCATAGTTGGCTTGGGAGGTAGAGCCTTCATCTTCCACCTTCTTGATCTTGCCTTTATCTTTTGACTTTTTATCTGTATATAGGGTAGAAGAGTTATTACCTTTGGATGTATCTCCATTCTTATTGAGCTTTGCTTCATGAGTGAACAATTGTCCCATGAGAGTTGTAAGATATGGAATTTGCATGTCCATGTAAAGGTCCATGGCAATAGTGAAGCTTTCCATTTGTCATCAGCCTTGATCCCATTGATCACTTGCCTTACAATTTGAATTTCTTCAATCTCTTCTCCTATGCTTGCTTACTGATCTGCTACATCTTTAATCTTGGTCACAAATTTTGAAACAGCTTGCTTAGGTTGATTCCTTAATGTTGTGAATTCAATCCACAACTAATTTTTCCTAGCCCTTGTGTTGGAGGAAAAGTAAGATGACAAGGTTTCCCAAGTCTCTTGGGATGTCTTACAATTTCTAATATGTGGCAAAACAAAATCAAAGATGGATTTGAGTAAATAATACCTTGCCAATGCATCCTTAGCACATCATGTGTTGAGCTTTTCATGTTCTTCCTTTGTTGGCAATCCTCTTGTTTTGAATGAGGGCAATTCCTCATCTCTTGAGATGTATCCATAGAGACTCCTTCCTTGTAAGTAGGTCTTCATCCTCAAAGACCATGCCTAATAGTTGTTCTTGTCCAATTTATCAATAAATGAAGGAAAACCATCTCCCATTTTACCTTGGTTTGCTCTGATACCACTGTTGGGAAAGATGGATGGACACTCCAAGAGATTGAGTAGGTATTGCCAAAACCTGCTTTGTACCAGCCCTATGATGCTTTAGAGTTGATGAGTAGAGCTTCTTAGCTTTCCAATGACACCATAAAATGGCCTATGTACTTTGGAAGTGATGTGTGTAATGAATGAATCAAAACAGATAACTTTGAAACTCAAAATCTCAAGAAAATCTTCTATTTATGTCTTGACACCTACTGGATCTTTTGTTCAGTATGACCAGCACAGTAGGAATTCGAAAAATTACTTTTAGGGGTATCTAATTAGCTTAGCAAGCTTACTATTCCAAGTGGAATGATGTAAAAAGAAAAACTATGCTAAGAGAAATCAATTTAGCAAGTAAAGCTATACCCCCGATTTTTTAGGATTGTAGCAGACTTTGACCAGTGATCACCTCGACACAAATTTCTCCAAAATGGCTTAAAAGAATCTCCTCAAATTTTGCCCGCATGTAGATAACGTAAAGCTAACGCCAACAAGCTTTAGATCATTGAATTTGGTGAAGATTTGACCGAGATATGCACTCCACAAGTTGACAGACTTTTAAGTAGTATGACAGAGAACTCAGAAATGAACAATGTGAATGTATGTATTAATGAACACTTGTATACAGATCCATTGGCATGAAAATCATTGCGTAATGGTGTAGATAGGTGTGGGCTAGAGGGTAGGCCTCACACACACTCAGAATCAAAGTAATGAGAAGCTCGAAAATGATGAGTTCTAACTGCGACTTTTTCATGACCTCTTTTATAGAGAGTGAGTACAAATTTGAATTCAAATTCAAACTTTTGGCTCCCTATGATCAAGCTCCTATATCCTAGGAGATATTGCTTCAATCAAAGAGCTAAGGTTTTCCATGAATCCTTTTGGTAGGTGTTTACAAAAGATTCCAAGTCAATTTGACTTTTACAAAGAGATAAAGTGGTAATAAATTACTAGCAATAGTTCCTATGCTTCTCTATATGTGTATGGACTTCAATGCATCCATCAAGCCAAATGTGTAGGCTTGTGAATTACACCAACAATATTAAGGGGAATTAAGCAAATGCATCATATTTTGCAAAATTATTTTGGTTCTTATTCTAGAGATGGCTGCCATATAATCATGCCTTTGAGAAGTAATTAGAGTGGACACTCCCATAATTTGAATGAAATCATCATTGATGATTAGTAGAGTATTCTCTTTGTCCGTATTAGATTTTGCCCCATGGTTGTCAATCACCTATGGTATCTCTTCTTTGTGTTTCTTTTTCTTCATGAATTTGCATATTTCTTTAGTCAATTAATCTTGTTTTCCCTCCCACCAATCATTAACAAAAATGTGAAGATCCTTTTTTTGAATTTCCTCTTTGTATCTAAGCTTGCTTCTCATTTTTTGGATCTTAAATTGAAGGTGGGATTTCCCTTTATTGACTTAAGAATCCAGAGACTGGAGCCCATGATAAGGATTTTCTCTTTTGGTATATTGAATGCTTTAAATCTCCTTTTGAGCCTTGTTAAGGAAATATTGAGTCTGCTTGATAGCCAACTTCCATCTCTTGGACAAAGAGGTATGGGTGGTAAAGGACTCATTATAGGTCAGAGGGAAGGAAGAGAGAGGATTGAAGGAACAACATGAAACGAGGGAGCTTTCTTATGCCTTTATTGGGGCTTGAAACTAAGAACAACTAAATAATGATTTCAAATTGAGAGCATTATGGGGGTTTCAACTTATCAATAATATTATGTGCTATCTAGTTTTTGTAAAGTCTAAATTTTTCCAAATCATCATCGGACTGGAGGTTCGACCAAGAGAATCCATGCTCTTTGGTCCCACCTATCATACATAACTTCCACTATATTAAAGTCTTTATTGAAGAGAGGAATTACCTACCATGATTGCTTACAAAGAAAATAAAAACTTTCTTTGCGACAATGATTCTCTGATTCTTTGATTTAATTGATGGATTTTTAATCTCATTGATTTATCTATTATAATTTATTTCTCTATTTTGTATTTGTAGGGAGACATCAAAAGGAAATGATATGTGTGTTTGTGAGCCTATATGTATTCTATGTTTGAACCTATGTGTTTGCATGTGAATGCAATTACTTATGTGTTCAAATGTTTATGTGTGAATATGTTTTATGAATGTGCTATGGCTGATAATCTAAGTGTAAATGTGACTGCATGTTACCATGTCACCATGTAAATACCGCCCTGTGCCTATGTTCCTATATATGTGTATTTTCATAAGTGAATGTATGTGATATGTATGTGCATGTGCATATGTGATGTGTGTGAACGTGTGCTATATATGTAAGAAGAATGTATGTGCTCGTATGTATGTATACGATGTCCAGTCATAAGTGTGATTGTGGTACATGTGATGTACAAGTGTATATGTATAAATGTGTGCATGGGTCAATAAGCATACATATGTATGTAAAAGGGCATTGTGTGCTTTTGTGTGTCTAAGTATAAGCATAAATGTGTCTACCTATGTGTGTCTATGTGCATGTCTATGGTTATGAATTTGTGATTATGTATATAAAGAAGTGCACGCAAATGTTCATGTTTTTATGAGTGAATATTTATGTTTGTGTGTGTACATATGAATTAAATGTCTATATGTTCAAGTGTGTATATGTGTATGTGTGCTATGTCTAAATGTGAATTTTATATGCATGTAACTATATACTTGCAATATGTGATGTGAATGATTGTGTATGTGGGTCTTTGTAATATGTGATGTGCATTGTTGTGTCACTACAACAGATCGGCCGTACACTGAGGTTTTTACCGAGGGAAATGAACGCGGTTATTTTTGTCGTGACG
This sequence comes from Ceratopteris richardii, assembly GCA_020310875.1. Lineage (NCBI taxonomy): Eukaryota > Viridiplantae > Streptophyta > Polypodiopsida > Polypodiales > Pteridaceae > Ceratopteris > Ceratopteris richardii. The sequence continues at coordinate 38,838,935 of CM035435.1, read as the reverse complement.
TCGGTGTAGCAGTCGGTATGCACGTCGGTACTATAGCGCCGGTATGGGCGTCGGTATAAGCATCGGTATGGACATCGGTATGAGCATCGGTAATAATGCGCTCTTACCGACGCCTATACTGACGTCTCTGTTGGGTGCACCGTCGCGTATACCGGCACCCGCTGGGTGTACCGACGCTTATTCCGATGACATTGCTGAGAGTACCGTCGCTTATACCGACGACCATATCTGCAAAATTTTTTTTGGGCAGAGTGTTTTGTCTTTTGCTACAGCAACATTACCATGATGTTGCTTAACAAAAGACAATACACTCTGCCCAAAAAAACCGAGTACATGTGATGTCTACTCTAATGTCAACCGAAATATGATTTCATAAACAGAATATTATTGGACACAAAAGAGATAATCAGAATGAACCATGAACCATGTACAAAGAAAGTGATATATTTCATAAATGAAGCATGTACAAGAGTGTGGCAAAACACTGTCATATATGACGCTTTTACAAAATGTGACAAAGTAATGCATTGCCATATAAAAATCAAATACAAAATTTTGGTGTGCCACTGCCATACACATGCAAAGAACGTTCCATATCAACAGTCTTGCAACAAAGAACATTAATGGAATGAGATAAATTCACATGAAATTACAAACAACAAGTAAAAACCAAATTTATAAATTAATCACCTGATCGCAAATGCTCCCATGAAAGGACCGCATCGCGTCCCTCCAAGTCCTCCAATAGTGCAGTCAATCCATGCTGATATCCGTAAGACTCTTCTGTTCGTGTTGGAGTTCAACCCATTGCCAGCTCCTGCAACAAATATACAAAACATTAGAGGAACATACATGAGAAACTTAACACAAATAAATTCAATAAATGAAATGGTACTTACAAACTCATGATGCATCGTGTCATATCCGCTCGAGCACCCCAAAGTGTACGTGGTGTTCCACGTGGTGTACTACATGGCATACCTACATCTGAGGTACTCGTCCTAGGAGTAGAAGCGGGTGAGACAACGTCTGTCGCACTGCCTCCACAACAGTCGCCTTGTCCAGACCTACCTGTAGATCCACTCCTAGAACCTCCTGCTCCAGAGCGTGACCTCGATCTACGAGACGGGCTAGAACCTATATCACGCTGAGGTGTCGAACGCACATGTCTTCTACTAGACCTAGTAGGAGATGGCTGAAAAGATGGTCGTGGTGGAGTCAGAAAGCTAGGAGACATACCTCTTGTGGGAGTAGCACCACCCGCACGAGTGACACCGGTGAAAGTGACACCGGCGAGAGTGACACCGGCGAGAGTGACACCGGCGGGAGTGAGGCCAGCAGGAGTAAGGCCAGCAGGAGTGAGGCCGCCAGGAGTGAGGCTGGGAGGAGTGCTACCACGAGTGATCCAATACTGTGATGCAGCGGCCATATACGCGGGAGGTACCTGAGAGATAAACTCTAAAAACTGCTCCTCTGTCATGGAATGAGGAGTGACTGGAGGACTGTCTCCCATCGTGCTCTGTAACAAAAGAACTCAAATAATTAGTATGTGATAATAAAGGTAATATAGAGAATAAACAGAAAAAAAAACAAAAATTAGTACATATAAGTGTTTTATTCAAAAATCCTCTAATCTAGCATCCTCTTGAAGATCCAATGCACCGAGAATATCTATCTCTATATTGATGGCTTCTAAATTGCTTGCTATGCTGGTTTCTTTCTGATCATCATCTATTGCTTCATCTTCTCGAACAATGACCTCTTCTTCAATGACCTCTTCTTCTCGAACAATGATCTCTTCCTCCTCGACTATCGAATGAATCTCTTCACCAAACATACAGGCCATGTGCTCCATGAAGAATTGCATAAACCAAATGGATTCACTCCATCCATAGCTAGGCCTAGATGTATGGACTGAGGCTCACTAGCAAACTCTGGCCACTTATTATCTATGTGCTTCCAAGCATCAGAGTCAGCATGCACTCGCATTACAACATCTGTAGACCTGCTCTTTGTATGCCATGACATTAACTCAGCTATAGATTTGCATCTAAACATGTTCTTAATTCATGGAATGATAAGAAAGTGGCAAAGAACCTTTGCGGGGATTGCTTCGCCTACAAGGTCTTCTCTAAATCTATTTGCTCCACATTGTGGACATACGTGGAGATGCTCATATTCATTCCGAAAGAGAATGCAATCATTCGGACAAGCATGAATTTTAGTATAATCCATTCCAATGGACTGTAAAAGTTTTTTTGCATCTCCACGTGTTGAAGGCATGTCATTGCCCTCTGGCAAAAATTGATCTTTAAGAAGCATGCAATAAGCAATTAAAACAATATTAGTAAATAAAGTTATTTTGATACAACAATGAAAGCCAATTTGTTCTCCACTTACCTGAACAATTCAGTGACACTACTCTCTGACCATCCATAAATAGATTGCAGATTGAGCATCGCGAGTGACGCACGTAGTACAGATATCTTTGCTCCATTGTAAAGTGGTAAACGAGCTAGTCTTCGCATGTTTTCATATTCTTCATCGACTTCTGATCGTGGAAATTCTGTTGTGTCCATGAAACTCTCGACATCTTCACCACCATCGTGATCTTCGTCCATCTCATAAAATGCTTCGAGCATCTCTTCCATATGTTCATTCTATGTAATACTATTAGTAATTGCTTGTACATTTAAGTCCTTCTTTGTTCTCTTTTGTCCACGAGAGGTTACCGGTGCAATGTCATTTGGGTCCATCTGCTCACTTGGGGACCATGTGAATGGTAGCGTAGGTTTTCTAGTCGACTCCTATCAAAGGATCCATACTCTCTAACATGTGCAGTACAAATCTGTCGTTTTCGATAAATTTGATTACTTGCACTGAGTGCAAGGACACGCCATTCTCTCCTCCGGATCCAAAGAAGCCATATGCTACAATATGGACCTTTTAGACCATTTGTTTTTTTATTAAACCTAAAAATCTTACTCCTAAAGACTTAAACCTAAAATACTAAAACCTAAATACTTGAACACCTAAAAAAACCTAAAACCCTAATCTATATATATTTAATTATATATATTTAATTAAATTATTTAAAACACTAGTTCTTTTCATATTTATTTATCTATATAATTATCCTATGTTATTTATATATATATATATATATATATATATATATATATATATATATATATATATATATATATATATATATATTTATTTATTTATTATTTTATTTATTTATTTATTTATTAATTCAGATTTTCTCCTTAAATCTTAAAACCCTAATCCTAATCCTAAAAACCTAAAACCCTAATCCTAAAACCCTAATCGTAAAACCCTAATCCTAAAACCCTATTTTATATATATATTTATTTATATATTCAGATTTTTTCTTAATTAATCCTATTTTTATATATTTAATTATATATATTTAATTAAATAAATTTAATTAAATTATTTAAAACACTAATACTTTTTATATTAATTTATCTATATAATTATCCTATATTATATATATATATATATATATATATATATATATATATATATATATATATATATATATATATATATATATATATATATATATATATGTTATTTATTTATTTATTTATTTATTTATTTATTTATTTATTTATTTATTTATTTATTTATTTATTTATTTATTCGGATTTTTTCCTTAAATCTTAAAACCCTAATCCTAATCCTAAAAACCTAAAATCCTATTTTATATATATATATATATTTGTTTATTCAGATTTTCTCCTTAAACCCTAAAACTCTAAAACCCTAATCCTAATCCTAAAAACCTAAAACCCTAATCCTAATCCTAAAAACCTAAAACCCTATTTTATATATATATTTAGTTATATATTCAGATTTTTTCTTAATTAATCCTATTTTTATATATTTAATTATATATATTTAATTATATATATTTAATTAAATATATTTAATTAAATATATTTAATTAAATATATTTAATTAAATTATTTAAAACACTAATACTTTTTATATTTATTTATCTATATAATTATCCTATTTTATATATATATATATATTTATTAATTCATATTTTTTCCTTAAATCTTAAAACCCTAAAACTATAATCCTAATCCTAAAAACCTAAAACCCTATTTTATATATATATTTATTTATTTATTCAGATTTTTTCCTTAAACCCTAAAACCCTAATCCTAATCCTAAAAACCTAAAACCCTAATCCTAAAACCTTAATCCTAATCCTAAAAACCTAAAACCCTATTTTATATATATATATTATTTATATATTCAGATTTTTTCTTAATTAATCCTATTTTTATATATTTACTTATATATATTTAATTATACATATTTAATTAAATTCTTTAAAACACTAGTACTTTTTATAGATGTATTATATGCATGTGTATGTGTATGTGTGTATATATGTTATGTAGGTGTTAAAACCCTAAAACCCTAATCAGAAAGACTTAGACTTAAACCTAAGACACTAAAACCTAAATACTTAAACACCTATGTATGCATGTGTGCATATGTGTATGTGTGTGTATGTATGCATGCATGTGTGTATATGTGTATGTGTGTGTATGTATGTGTGTGCATGTATGTGTGTATGTGTGTGTATGTGTATGTATGCATATGTGTATATATGTGTGTGTATGTATGTGTGTATGCATGTGTGTGTGTATGTATGCATGTGTGTGTGTATGTATATTTGTATGTGTGTGTATGCATGCATGTGTGTACATATGTGTACGTAAGCATGCATGTGTGCACATGTATGTGTGTATGTATGCATGTGTAAATGTGTAGATGTGTGTGTGTGTATGCGTGTGTGTGTGTATGCATGTGTGTGTGTATGCGTGTGTGTATGTATGCTCTATATTCCTATGTGTATGTATGCATGTGTGTATATGTGTATGTGTGTGTATGTATGCATGCATGTGCGTATATGTGCATGTGTGTGTATGTGTATGTATGTGTGTGCATGTATGTGTGTATGTGTGTGTGTATGTGTATGTATGCATATGTGTATGTATGCATATGTGTATATATATGTGTGTGTATGTATGTGTGTATGTATGTGTGTGTGTATGTATGCATGTATGTATATTTGTATGTGTGTGTATGCATGCATGTGTGTATATGTGTGTATATACGTGTGTATGTAAGCATGCATGTGTTTACATGTATGTGTGTATATATGCATGTGTAAATGTGTAGATGTGTGTGTGTGTATGTGTGTGTCTATGTATGCTCTATTTTCCTATGTGTATGTATGCATGTGTGTATATGTGTATGTGTGTGTATGTATGCATGTGTAAATGTGTAGATGTGTGTGTGTATGTATGTGTGTGTGTATGCTCTATTTTCCTATCTCTATCTTCCTTTCTTTTCATCATTCTTTATCTCTCACTCTCTCACTCTCTCTCTCTTTTTCTCTCTCTCTCTTTCTCTCTCTCTCTCTCTCTCTCTCTCTCTCTCTCTCTCTCTCTCTCTCTCTCTCTCTCTCTCTCTCTCTCTCTCTCTCTCTCTCTCTCTCTCTATCTATCTCATCTCTCTCTCATCTCTCTCTCATCTCTCTCTCTCATCTCTCTCTCTCATCTCTCTCTCATCTCTCTCTCTCTCTTTCTCTCTCTATCAATAGACAATAAAACAATCACTTACAAGTATGTCCCTCTTTTGGATCGTTGTCATCAAAGCGTAATGTAGGTCATCTATCGTTGAATTCCAAACAATCATCGCCAAAGAACTTCTGCAAAATCAAAGAGAAGAGACCTTAAGCATTGAGAAAGACAAAGGCTAACAGTATGCGCACTACTTACCAAGATCTTAGATGTAAACCGAGGGAGAGTGTGTGTGCGTGTGTAGAGAGAGAGATCTATGTGTGTCTGTGTGTGTGTGCACTAGACAATACAACTCGCAATTCGCTTCACGCGCACAAGTTGGACAGAAGACAAACAGTACTCAAACACGCGCAAAAAAGTGAAATTTTGCTCTCGGGTTCCCGGTATGTTTAAAAGTCGGCCTCGGTATTTATGCCAGTATGGACGTCGGTATGGGCATCGGTAACTTGCAATAAATTACCGACGCTTATACCGACGCTTATACCGATGCTCATACCGACGCTTATACCGATGTTTGCAGAGCACACAGATGATCTGTTTAAAACAGTCATACCCACAGTCACTTGATCGTTAGTATCTTTAAGCCATGTTTTTTCAACGTTTATACCGGCGCCATGAGTGACCGTCGATATAAGCGGCGTCGGTATGCCCCTCATATGTTGTAGTGTGTGTCATTGATCATGTGTGTGTATGTGTGCAGTTATGATTATGACTATATGTATAGTTGTGTGTGGGTGATTTGTAAGAAATGTGTGTTGTATGGATATTTGTATGTGTGTGACCATAATATGTGATGTGCATTATTGTGTGTGTGATCATGTGTGTATGTGTGCATTTACGATTATGACTATATGTGTATGTATGTGTGGCTAATGTGTGAGTGATGTATGTGTACGAACATGTGTATGTGTGCATGCTCATAATATATGATGTGCATTGCATTGTGTGTGTGTGCATTTATGATTATTACCATATGTGTATGTATGTGTGGCTAATGTGTGTCTAATGTGTGTTGTATGGATATGTGTATGTGTGTGTGGAAAATGCATGTGTGATGTGATTAAGTATGTGTTATGTTTGTGTGTGTTGTTTCATGTGTCCCATATGTGTGCATGTGTATGTCTCTATATATATTTCTATGTGAGAACCTATGTAAATGTGTATATGTTTATGTATTTTTGAATTATTGAAACTGATGTGCAAATATATATGTTTGATGGCTATTTATGTATGCAAATAATTAAATTTATGTGCATGTATAATTAATATATATCTTGGTTGAGCAAGAAGTAGCCTACTATGACCACTTCTAGATGTGAGGCTGAGTATAGGGTAGCTTTCAGAGTCACTATTGAGTGTGTGTGGCTCAGATGCCTTTTGGTTGATTTGGGTGTTGGACAGTCTTTTGCCACCACCATCTTCACTAAGAGTCAAAGTGCATTGGCAGTTGCGAGGAACCTTGTGTTCCATGCTAGCACAAAGCACATTGAGGTGCATTATCATTATGTTAGGGAGACGTTCTCTGCTGGAGAGATCAATTTGGCATATGTGCCCACATAGGATAACATTGCAAATATTTTCACTAAAGCTATGCCTTGAGAGAAGTTTGAAGCTTTTTGCAAAGCTTTAGGCTTATGCATACACATACACACATACATGCATAGATGACACATATACATACACTTACACATACATACATACCCACACATACACTTACACATACATACCCACACATACACTTACACATACATACATACCCACACATACACTTACACATACATACATACGCACACATACATACCCACACATACACATACATACAAACATACATGCATACACATACTTATATGCATACATTTACACATACATACATACCCACACATACACAAGCATACACACACACATACACGAAGATACACACACACATACATGCATACTCATACATATATACATACACTTACACATACAGAGATACACTTACACATACATACATACACACACATACACATACCCACACATATACATAGACAAACATACATACTAAATAAATGCATACATACACACAAATACACATACTCCTAGACACATGTATACACACACATACATAACATGCAAACATACACATACACATATATACACACATATGTATGCTTACACATACATACATACACTTATACTACATGCATACAGACACATACATAATAATTTCATACACATTTATAAAAATGCATACATATACACACACATACACATACACACACATACATACATAATAAATACATGCACACATACACATACACCCACATATACATACATTCATACATACACACACATGTTGTAGGGGCAGAAGGGATCGGTTGGTGGATCAAGTCGACCATTGGTTACATGGCACACGTAGTGTACTTCCAATGTATTCAAATGATGTACAAATATCACATGCAGTATGGTTTTAACAAGCGTATTTTCTCAATTACTGTTTACACTTTGATTTCAATTCAAAGAAATCATTTCGAGGCAGTAATGCAAGCTTGGTTTTATATGCATAAAGGAAGTATCATATGACTTTTCCTCTTTATTTGATGAAAACAAACGATCATGATAGATGCGCTTAAGTTCATCTCATTTGTTTTTCCCTATGGGCACCGGAATTCGAATCATTTCAAGTAGGCTAACATTTAACGTTGCACTCTAGTTGAACAATTACTTCACAGTTTTAAATGTTTTGAATGGTTTGAGCTTTTGACTTTAGCAAATTTCATCATACGTTCGAAAGTCCTTTTTCTGTTCAACATGCCATTCAATATACATTTTCCAAAGTATACTCCAAGCACATCATTTATGGGTATGAGAGAAGTTTCAAATTCTAAGCAACAATTCGTAGGAGAAACCTCTCAGCTCGTTTTAACATGAATTACGTTTGTTTAATTGTCTTGTAGCTCAAAACAATAAAGAGAAAAAGCAAACATATCACCGCCATAGTAGATTTGATCTTTTCTCCTCTTCTCTGCAGAACTACAGAGTCATCAATAATCTCATGCTTTATGTGTGAAGTTACACGTTTTAGCTTATCCAACAAACTGGGACCAAAGATAATGTTTATTTTTGTATCTTCCCCTCTTCAGTATTCTCATTCTGCACATAATATGAACAACAATGACCACAAGTTAATCGAAACGCTTGCATAAACCCAACACTCATAGAATTGGGAGTAGAAACCTTGCACATGCCACAGTTATATACCGCTTTCCATCAGATCAAATGCTATATGAGCAAGTGAATTAATCATACAATTCATTGTTAATACATTCACATAATTCCACTCAACTACAACATGACAACAAAGCAACCGTAGAAGTGATGCACATTAAATCTTTAAAACCATTCACCTTTTCGTTTGATAACGATTTTCATGCGTTCCCCTAGGACAATCTTAAACTTTTATACACAGAGTATGTAAATGGAGCACAACGATTTTCATGCGTTCCCCTAGGACAATCTTAAACTTTTATACACAGAGTATGTAAATGGAGCACGTGGTCTGTGAAAAATATCAGCTTAATAACTTCATCTAGAACATAACGTTAATATTCTTCATCGCGATCCGTCAATAGAGGTAGAAATAGCATTTCTTAGGTTTTATCAAGTCCTCGCTCAATTCTCTGAGAGCACATGACTAAGTACTTCAAGCAACTATGAATTATCATGTTGGCTTCCTATCACCTCGCAAAGAGACATGTTTATGTACATATAAAGTCATGTGTGCCTAAACCAAATTTCTCTAAACCGCACATAAGCACATGCAAGGCTGACCTGGAGGTCAATCGTTTCTTTGATGTTCGGGATTTTGAGTAGGCTATTTCCGTTGTGCCATTTGAGACCACGCGCGTGCGGAGCATCGTGTCCCATGAGAAGGCGAGTTTTGTGACGATCCCAAGCGAGGCATCTGCTTTGCAAGGTGTTCCATTCTTCGTAGGAGATGTTTATGCGAGGGTCGATATCCTCGTAGCTGATCCAGCTGTTGGTGTCATGTTTCCAGAGGTGTTTCCATTTTTTGAATCCTTTGTTCCATAACTTCTTGGCATTTTGAATGTTCCACGACTCCACACTCCTGATGCCATGAATCGGAAACCAGATAGAATCGTTTTGTCTGATTCCGGCCGCCCACTTCCAGTCCTCACTAATTCTTGTGAAGCTTTTGACTTTATTCCAGCCCTTCCAAAGAGAGCAGACGAGGTTGGAGCCTTTCGGGAAGACAGGTATCGGGGAGAATAGCAGTGTCATGATGTCAAGGTTTTTCCAGTTCGGGGAAAAACCTGTTCTATTAACCCTGTTCAAAAGTAATAAATATTTTATATAAGTGTTCTATCCCTCATCTCCTAGCCACTTGCCATAAGATACATCTAACTAATTTCTCTTATGTTTTGTAACTCTATTTGATTTTATAGGTATCATTCTAGGAGTGGGTTTCCTAAGATCATATGAAGTTTTTTTATGAAACGTATATGCAGTTAGACTTTGGACTCTTACCTCATGTTCATGATTAAGTTTCAATCCTTGTAATTCTTTATTTTGAATTGTCAAAATTTCAACTTTATTTTTCAACTCTAAAGTTTCACTATCTAGTGTCTCTTTCAAGTTCTTGAAGTTATTGCCCATTACTTGCATAGTCTCAGACATAGCATTTATAGTTTGCATTAGGGTTACGATAATCCCAAAATTATTTTGTATCGATTCATTTACTCTTGTCTCTTTCTCTTTAAATCTCTCTTCATATTTTCTAAATTTCTTTTCAATTAGTTCATTCAGATCAGATTTCTTACCTTGTGGGTTTTAGTCAATGAAACTCTTTTGATTATTGGGACTAAAGATCTCCCAAGATTCTTTGATTAACTTAGCCTTAAACTCAGTCCAACTCATGTTTTTTATGATTTTGAATTCGTTTAACAATTGATCTTTTTATAATTCTTTCAAAATATGTACTCATCATAGTTTTAGGTAGACTGTGAAGTTGAACCTACTCTTCAAAAGTAAGAAAATATTCATTGATGTCAATGCCTATAAATTTTCCTTTCTCATTAAGCACACATAGAACTACTTTAGATCCCTTCTTTTCAATGTTCATATTGTAAAATATATCTTCCATTTTCATTTGTCCCTTTGAACCCATTACTCCTATTTTGTGCTAGCATAGCTAGTGCAATACAAACAGAAATAGAATCAAAACAGTGGGTTTGTGATAATGTTAAAGACAAGTATATGGTCTAAAACTTAAAACTCTTTATATGCTTTGAAATGCAATACAACAACGCAAGATATATATATATATATATATATATATATATATATATATATATATATATATATATATATATATATATATATATATATATATATATGTGTGTGTATATATATATATGTATATGTATATGTATATATATATATAAGCACAAAATTCAATGAAATGAAATTATGCAAATGATTATTTTTAGTTCTTCAAAAATGCAAGTAAATAAGCTTTTCCTATGTTTGCATTTTAAATATGTGAATTGACATTAAAAAAAAGTAATTGTTATCTTTTCTTGGCTTGGAGAAGAGGCTAAATATGAGTGTAGGTGAGTGAAAGTATATATACACTTTGTCAAAATAATTCTTAATACAAACAAAGTTACATGAGTGTATATGCCAAAGTGTCAATTTCGTTTGAAGGAAAAGATGAAGCGATGAGGTTCAAGCTTGTATACACTTCCATGGAGGTGTTCAGGTCATTAGACCAGCCCTCAACACCCAGGAAGTTTTACAAACTCTTTTTGAAGCTACCCCATCAATAGAACACAACCTATAACTTTATACTTGCAAAATAGAGAACATGATCATTGATAACCCAAACCGTCTGAGATCACCGGGCCATGGATTTTAACATCAAGTTCACCAAAATGTAGGTGCAAAAGGGATCAGCTGGTGGATCAAGTCAATTGTTGGTTACATGGCACACGTAGGGTGCTTCTAGTGTTTTCAAATGATTTACAAATATCACATGCGGTATGGTTTTAACAAGCATATATTTACACTTTGATATCAATTCAAAATCATTTCGAGAGATTAATGCAAGCTTGGTTTTATATGCATAAAGGAAGTATCATATGACTTTTCCTCTTTATTGATGAAAACAAAACATTATGATAGATGCTCTTGTTGGAGTTAGATGTCGATGAAAGCACGTGAATAGCAAAAGGAAGAAGAAGAAGCTTGGAGCACAACACATAATATTGAATGTTTTACCACTAGAATGTACAAAGATAAGTAGGTCGTTAGGGCAATAGATGTACATACAAGCTGGGGGAAAAAAACTTCTAAAGAGGGAAAAAAGTGCCCCGGTGGTCCTAAAGTGTTCACACACATCATTACCTAAATATATCACCAAATCCCCCTTGGGAGTGATGTGGTGAGCAAGGAGATGGCACTCATGTATAAGGAACTGCCAAGCTATGTGGAATCAATCCACAAAAGGAAGTATGCCCAAAGCTTTGCGGAAAGCTTCAAACTTCTCCTTAGGCAGAGCCTTTATAAAAAGGTCTCCAATGTTCTCCTATGTGGGCACATATGCCAAGCTGATCTTCCTTGTAGAAACCCTCTCCCTGACATAATGATAATGCAGCTCAATGTGCTTAGTCCGAGCATGGAACATAGGGTTCCTCGCAACTACCAATGCACTCTAACTATCAGTTAAGATGGTGGTGGCAAAAGACTGACCAACACCCAGATCAGCCATAAGGCGTCTGAGCCACACACACTCAATGGCCACTGTGAAAGCTGCCCTATACTCAGCCTCACAATTGGAAGTGGCCACACTAGGCTTCTTCTTGCTCAACCAAGATATACATGAGCTACCAAGTATGAAGAAAAAGCCACTAGTGGACACATGAGTGTCATAGCAACCAACCCAATCACTGTCGAAAAAAGCATGAAAATCTCGCGGTAGTGATTCCCCCTTAGGATAAAACAATCCAAGTAGCTCGGTACCACTCAAGTAGCAAAAGATGTGCTTAAGCACCTGCCAATGCTTGACACCTAGGCAATGCATAAACCTGCTCATCTGTGAGACAACAAACTAAATATCTGGTCGAGTAATGCATAAGTAAATCAAGCATCCAACACCCTACTAATAGAGAACAGCATCAAATGCATCTCCGGCATCATGAAGACTCAATCCTAAAGTTGTTTCCATAGGAGTGGCAATAGGCTTACAAACGTCAAGGCCAAAACACTACAATAATGTGTCAATATATTTTGTTTGACATAAAACCATTCCACCATCAACTTGCATAGATTGAATGCCCAAATATTGATGCAAGTGCCCCAAAAAAGACATCTCAAATGAGGCATGCAAATCAGCCATAAAATCAGAAATATGCATGTCATGAGGATGTGTGAGCACCATGTCATCAACATATACCACAATGATCAGAAGCACATCATTAGCAAGCTTAACATATAAAGTTCTTTTAGTTGGATTGTTCTCAAAACCATGTGAAATCAGATAGGCATGTATCTTTTCATACCAAACACGTGGTGTTTGCTTTAAACCATATAATGCCTTCTTTAACATGCACACCTGGTTTTCATGCCCTTTCTGCACAAAGCCATGGAGCTGGAAAACATACACTTCTTCATGCAAGTCACCATTCAGAAATATTGATTTAATGTTCAACTGATGTACATTCCAACCATGATGAGCTACAAGTGCACAGATGCTATGAACGGTAGTCATTCAGCAAGTAGGAGCAAAGGTTTCATCAAAATCAATGCCTCTTTCCTATGCATAACGCTTTGTAAAAAGTCTAGCCTTATACCTATCAACTCTTCCATCAGGTTTATGCTTCAGCTTGTATACCCACTTAGTGCTAATGGCCTTCTTGCTAGGAGGAAAGTCACATAAAGACCATGTACCATTTTTTATGAAAGCATCATATTCAGATTGCAGTGCAGCCATCCAATGTTCTGAATTTTGTGCTTCATCAAACAAAATAGGTCCAGTCTCATCATAGAGACTAGAGGCAGCCATGGCATAGAAATATGATGCAAAAGAGGCACTATGAGAGCCTGAACAAGTACGATATGAAAGAGTTGCATCTAATTTTCTGTCACGCAAAGTCTGCATTAGCCTTAGGTGTTCTGCAAGAGCAAATGTGAGGAATAATGGCATGTTTGACAGACGAAGCTATCAAGACATGTGTCTGAGCATCTCTGCCATCCCAACAAATTTGCTCTACAGTAGGTGCAACAGAAATAGTAGCACAAACAAGAATCTGTAGAATATCATCATCTTCGACACCATCTCCATCAGCTCGAGCACTTGTATTTGCAGTACCTGTATTCGCAGGTGTAACAAGATGTCTTTGAACACCTGGCATAATATTCCACAGTCCTTTTGTGACCAATACATGACGCACCATATAAGCCCACAATGGGTAATTCGTACCATCCAACTTATACTCCACATCCAACATACAAAGTACATCACTGCTTTCAGCCATGGCCACTGACTAAAATACTTTTATGCAAAAAATTGATTGTATCTAAAAAAGTTGAACAGAACTTGTTGATATATCTAGATAGTGATGTGTGTGAACACACTAGGACCGTCAGGACACATTTTTCCCTCTTTAGGAGGTTTTTTCCTCCGTCTTGTATATATTCCTATTGCCCTAATGGGCTACTTATCTTTGTACATTCTCTAGTAATACATTCAGTATTGTGTGCTGTGCTCCAAGCTTCTTCTTCTTCCTTATGTTGTTCACGTGCTTGCATAGACGTCTAACTCCGTCTTGTATATATGCCTATTGCCCTGATGGGCTACTTATCTTTGTACATTCTCTAGTAATACATTCAGTATTGTGTGTTGTGCTCCAAGCTTCTTCTTCTTCCTTATGTTGTTCACGTGCTTGCATAGACGTCTTCTTCCTTATTTTGTTCACGTGCTTGCATAGACGTAACAGAGCAGGCATCGCTTCATCTAGGGTTCCGTCGACACTCCTCCAGTTGCAATCTCAGAATCACACGAATTTTGGTGTTGAAATCATTATCTGAGCTCGTTTCGGCCTTCGAACGCACTATCGCACTGCTTGTGCATGCTATTTTGCCTTTTTGTGTCAAAGGTATGTACCAATTTCTATTCGCCAGTATAAGCGTCTCGAAGTCTGCTACAGGTCTAGTGGAATTCGTCTGGGTAGTTCTATTCATCTTTTTGAGATACAGTCAATTTTCTGCATCAAGGTATTTTAGTCACCGGCCATGGTTGAAAGCAGTGATGTATTCCGTATGTTGGCTGTTGAGGATAATTTGGATGGTACCAACTACCCGTTATGGGCTTATATGATGCGACATGTGTTGGTTGTGAAAGGACTGTGGAACATTATGCAGGGTGTCCAAAAATGTCCTATCATACCTGCAACTGTTACAACTGCAGGTACTGAAGCTGATGTAGAAGGTATCAAAGATGATGATATTCTGCATATTCCTGTTCGTGATGTGATTTCTACATCACCTATTGTAGAGAAAATTTGCTGGGATGGTAGAGATGCCCAGGCACATGCATTGATAGCTTTGTCTATCAAATGTGCCATTATTCCTCACATTTGCTCTTGCAGAACAGCTAAGGATGCTTGGGATACACTTATCACATTGTACCAAGCTAGGAATGAGGCTCGTATTGCTTACCTCCGAAAACAATTGGAGAGTGAGCACATGAATGAAGGTGATTCTATGGACAGTTTCTTAACAAAGATCAAAAACTTGAAGGAACAGTTCATTTTTGTTGATGAGGTTATACCAGATAGCTCACTTGTGCAGACCATTCTGAATGGTCTTCTTGATTCATATGAGAGTTGTAGATCAAGCTTTCCTGGCTAGTCAGAAGGGCAAAGGAAAATGGAGCTCTTCAACTAGTAAGCATAAAACTGCTAATTCTACACATTCGAAGAAGGAAGATAAAGATGAGAAGAAATCAGAAAAGCAGAAATTGTTTTGCAAGTACTGTAAAGGGAATGATCATATCATAAAGAAGTGTCCAAAACAGGCTGTGAAAGAGGCAAAGAAGAAAGAGGCTAGAATGGTTGTTGTAGAGGCCTCTACACCAAAAACAAAGTCTGCTAATCTTGTGCAGGAAGAAGAATGGGCGTTTACTACTGTCTGCAGTTTTGACCCATCTTCTCATGAGCACTGCACGTCTGTAGTAGACTTAGATGTTTGGTATTTTGATTGTGGGGCAACCACGCATGTGTAGTAAATGATTCTCAGGCTATGTCAGATGCAAAGCTTTGGCATGCACGCTTTGGTCATCTGAATTTTGCTAGTTTGCTACGCCTGCAAAAATCTGAAATCGTGTCCTCTTTGCCCAAACTTGAGGCACCTAGAAAACATGTTTGTGAAGGCTGTATTTTGGGCAAAATGAAGCGTTCATCCTTTCCAAAAGATGGTTCAGTTCAGGCTACTCAGAAATTGCAGCTTGTACATAGTGATGTCTGTGGTCCTATGCAGACACCTTCTTTTGGGAATTATCTTTACTTCGTGACTTTCATCGATGATTTTTCCAGGCATGCATGGGTATATCCATTGAATAGTGATCCCCCTTTGGGATAAAACAACCTAGGTATCCGAGTACCACTCAAGTAGTGAAAGGTGCGCTTAACCGCCTACCAATGCTTGACTCCTGGGCAATGCATAAACCTGCTCATCTGTGAGACAGAAAACTGAATATCTGGCCAAGTAATGCATAAGCAAATCAAGCATCCAACAGCCTGCTGATAGAGAGCAACATAATGCATCTCTAGCATCATGAAGACTCAATCGTAAACCTGTCTCCATAGGAGTGGCAATAGGCTTACAGTCTTCAAGACCAAAATGCTGCAATAATGTGTCAATATATTTCGTTTGACACAAAGCCATTCCACCATCAACTTGAATAAAATCAATGCCCAAATAGTGATGCAAATGCCCCAAATCAGACATCTCAAATGAGGCATGCAAATCAGCCTTAAAATCCGCAATATGCTTCTCAATAGGTCCAGTGAGCAACATGTCGTCAACATAGACAACAATGATTAGAAGCACATCATTAGCACGCTTAACATATAAGATGCTTTCAGTTGGGCTGTTCTCAAAACCATGTACAATCAGATAGGCATGTATCTTCTCATACCAAGCATGTGGTGCTTGCTTTAAACCATATAATGCCTTCTTTAACTTGCACAACTGGTTTTCATGCCCTTTCTGCACAAAGCCACGGGGCTGAAAAAAATACACTTCTTCATGCAAGTCACCATTTAGAAATGCACTTTTAATGTCCAACTGATGTACATTCCAACCATGATGGGCAGCACGTGCACAAATGCTCCGAACAGTAGTCATACGGCATGTAGGTGCAAAGGTCTCATCAAAATCAATGCCTCTTTCCTGCGCATAATCCTTTGCAACAAGCCTAGCCTTATACCTCTCAACTGTACCATCAGGTTTACGCTTCAGCTTGTATACCCACTTAGTGCCAATGGCCTTCTTGCCAGGAGGCAAGTCACATAAAGACCAAGTATCATTCTTCATTATTGCATCATATTCAAATTGCATAGAAGCCATCCAATTTTCTGAATTTTGGGCTTCATCAAACGAAACAGGCTCATTCTCATCACAAAGACTAGATGCAGCCATAGCATAGCAATCTGATGCAAAAGAGGCACTATGAGAGCCTGATCGAGTACGATATGGCAGAGGTGCATCTAATTTGTTGTCACGCAAGGTGTGCACCAGCCATTTTGGCATAGTTCTTCCCAACTCAATATCAGATGTCTCATCAATAAGTGCATCATGTACATCTGCATCAGAAATGGAATTATCTGCATCATAACATGAAACCTGCAAAGGCTGAGAAGTTGCCTCATTAGGACCAGCACTAGACTGTCCACTTGTAAAAAGAGGCAGCAAAGTATCATACATGACTTTGGAGCTAACAGATGTCTCCTTAGTACATGAAAGCAATGGATGAATAGCATCTTCCACAAAAACAACATCACGACTAACCAAAATGCATTTAGTCTGTGGATGATATAGATGATAACTTTTACTTTCAGAACTGTACCCAACAAAAATACATTTTATTGCTTTATCATCCAATTTTCTACGATGTTGCTCAGGCACTAATGCATATGCTAAACAACCAAAAACAGGTAGATGAGCAACATATGGCTTGCGGTCATGCCAAGCCTCATATGGAGTGATAGACTGCAGCGCTTTAGTGGGACACTTGTTCAGTACATATGCTGCACACATGATAGCCTCAAGCCAGAAACTATGTGGTAAAGCTTGACTCTTGACCATACACCTCGCCATCTCCATGAGTGACCTGTTCTTTCGTTCAACAACTCCATTCTCTTGAGGTGTATACGGCACTGTACACTAGTGTTTTATCCCACGTTCAGCCAGAAATGTATTAAAATCAGAAGACATATATTCCCCCCCTCGATCAGAAGGGAGGGTGCCTATTTTACATGCTGACAGATTTTCAGTCAAAACTAAGAACAGTTTGAAGCACATGAACACTTCGGACTTTGCCTCCACGAGATTTGCATGCTTTTTCTGACTCTGATTGGGCTGGTTGCTATGACACTCGTGTTGCTATGACGTTTTTTTATTGGGCTGGTTGCTATGGTTGCTATGACGTTTTTTTTATTTGGTTCCGATCCAAGGCATGAGAAACGTGGAGCCTTGGAATGTCCTAAGTGCCAAGAGACTCTGGAATAAGGGATTCAAACAATGGAAGCACCTTTGGAAACAGGACACGAACACATGGGTGGACTTTGAGGGCCTTGACCCTAGTGCTATGGTCACGTACGAGGAATGGAATGTCTTATTGAGTAGACACCATGCTTGGGACCACTCTAAAATCCGACTACTCATGGGACAGGATGCTTTCGACCTAATGGGCCTTAAATGTTATAGTGGTAATCACCTCTCCAAGCTTCCATATGTCGAAGCTCGCAATGACATTCACATCAGTCTCAACAAGAAATGGTGTCTCAACTAGGCTTCATTGGGATATGAAATTTATGTCTATCTGGCACCCTCTCATTGAAAACAAAAAGTCGGTCCTCCTATGGCAAATTTTACAGTGTGGAATATGGACCAATGCAAAAGCTAACAAGCTCTGTGGTGTTCCACCGTGGTGCATATGATGTTGCCATTGCAAAGAGGATATTG
Source organism: Ceratopteris richardii (assembly GCA_020310875.1). NCBI lineage: Eukaryota > Viridiplantae > Streptophyta > Polypodiopsida > Polypodiales > Pteridaceae > Ceratopteris > Ceratopteris richardii. Next base: position 38,820,057 of record CM035435.1, on the reverse strand, counting down.
GCCACTTGTTCCTTGCTTTCCCTAAATCCCTTCGGTTATGGAGGATCCTTGGCTGTTCTCTAGGACTCCAAGAACAAATCAATTGGAAGCAAGCCCTCCTTGGTGAAGCGATGGGTTGCTCTATGGCATTGTGGAATGTGATGAGGGGAGAGATCCTTTGGAAGATTTGGCGGGAAAGATGCGCTCACAACTTTGGCAATACCCCCCCCCCCCCCCTTCAGACATCACAAAGAGCTATAGTATGTCAACAATAAGCTTAAAACCAAGTGGCCTCCGCACGATGGGGATGCGAGGTTTATCAACATCCTCTATAACTTCATGTAAGCTTTGCAAGGTCTTCCATGAAGGCTCGGAAAGAAAATTAGACTTCAAAAACCTATCAATTGGAAGCATCCTCTGCTGGAAGAAGCGATCCGTTGCTTAGCAACTCTCTGGAATGCCATCAGAGGGAAGGTCCTTTGGAAGATCTGCCAGAAAAGATGTGCTCGTAACTTTGGTGACTCCCCCAAAGAGTGATCGATTGGGAAATCACTGTTCCTCTTTGGCAAAAGGATCGCTAAGTGTAAGAAATCCCCCCCCCCTTAGGCTTCATCTAGTGCTCCTTTTGATGAACAACAAGCTTAAACCCATGTGGGCCCCGCATGCAGTGATGAGAGGGTGATTTACCTTCTGTGTAATGCCATCTAAACTCTATAAAAGCTACCCTATGTTGTGGGATTCGGGGGATCCCGTGGGCACTAGTCCCCTTCTCTTGTACTTTTCTTTTAATTAATTCAAGTCAGGGAGAGTAGGCTAAGGCTAAACTTCCTTTATTTAAAAAAAAAAACTTAAGCGTGTTAGCTTATCCAACAAAGTGTGACCAAACATAACCTTTATTTTTGTAATCTTCCCCTCTTTAGTATTCTCGTTCTGCACATAATATGAACGACATGACCGCAAGTTAATCACAATGCTTACATAAACCCAACGCTCATAGAATTGGGAGTAGAAACCTTGCACATGTCATAGTTATATACTGCTTTCAATCAGCTCAAATGGTTTTTTGAGCAAGTGAATTCATCATACATTGCGCTGATAATACATTCACATAGTTCCACCGAAGTACAACATGACAACAAAGAAAACATGGAAGTGATGCACATTCAATCTTCAAAACCATTCACCTTTTCGTTTGATAATGATTTTCATGCGTTCCCCTAGGACAATCTTGAACTTTTATACACAGAGTATGTAAACAGAGCACGTGGTCTATGAAAATATCAGCGTAATATGCTTATATATTTTCTTAAAAAAAACCTCGATCCTTCCTTCATTTCTCACGTCACCGTGAAGCCTATTTGCCTATAGAAAAATTCTTGATTTCACCATTATTCTCTCGAGAGTAGAATTTCATGCTTCCTCTTTTATATCTGCCAAGTGCCGACTTACTTCATATCTACCTTAAAAAGAAAACTTTCTAGCATATACATATCAAAAACCACACATGCAACCTTACAATATCTATACTTTTTTTTTTATTGCTTACGTTTTTTTTTTTACTTTTGATTTGATTTATAATGTCTTATTTTTTCAATGCGTGTCACTCCTACTTTGAAATTATAAGATTTCACACATACATTTATAGGTTCATATATACAATTTAACATATACATATAGTACCTTTCACATACACACAAATAACACACACACATAAATTGCTCACAAAATACCAAGCTCACTCTTACTCACACAAATGATATCTGTGGCACACAATTATCCTTGCTAGTTCATATTTGCAAAATATGCATGGATCATGAGTGAGTGTTCTCATGTTAAGTTACGGTTCTCATCGTATACTCATGGAATGAGAACTTTTCAACAATTTCTTAATATACAATCCATTCTTTTCAAAGACTCAAATCAAGATTCAACTTGTCGAACCAAGTACTACTTGGAAGGCTAGAAATAAACTCATCAAACTCTTATTATTTCAAAAACAGTTAATATCCTAAAAAGATAAAAAAGACTCTTAAGTAAAATTTTTCTTCATTTCTTATCAAGGAAGGCAGAGAAAATCTCTTCGACAACGTCGTACATTTATAGTTTTGTATGTGTATTTATATGTTAGAATGTGTATTTGTGTATATGTGAATATGTGTGCATGTGTAGATGTGTACATGTGAATGTGTATGTATGTAAATAAGCAGATTATTAATATCTAGTGCCTTTATTTGCTACACAATCAAATTCTCATCAATCAAGAGGGAACTCCACCACCATCTCCTAATCATGCAATGACTACTTATTGTAAGTATATCAAACTTTTAATTCTAATATTTGGTAGATACATACATGACCAATATATGTTTTTTAATTGTTATATTATAATCAGATTCTGATCAATTAGAGGGTACTCTACTACCTCCTACCCATGCAATGACTTCACATGTGTCCTCCAATAGGAATTATGATGATTTTTACTATCAAGAGAATATTATATGTTGGTGTAATTTGATGGAGAGTGTTAATCTCCAAAAGAACAAGCTACTCTTGAAGTTAGAGCACCTCTATATCAAGAGTAACTCAAATCATTCACCAATTTAAAGGATCAATGATCAATTATCAAATGTTGCGCCTCTTTCAGGAACTAGTGAACACTTCTTCACATATGAATGTTCCTACTCATAATTCTCACAGCCTGTTTACAATTAGGCTTGCAAACTTTAACCATAGACTTATTAGCTATGGATTTAGACATCTACAAAAGGATTCTTCAAATGATCAAGCACAGAAGGAGAATGCACAGAAAGATCGGGTGCAACATTTTTCATTTCTGAGAAATTCTTACATCTGAACAATGAGAGAGATTCTACTCACTTCTAAAAGTCTAATGACATCTAATTCTTCTCAATTCTTGTTCTCATATAATCTCTCTACTTTGCCCTGACATTTTCTTTGTATATATAGGCAAATTGTTTACAAGCTCATGACCATACAAAAGTATGTGATGATCTGACTCTAAAATAATGTACATATGTATACACATCTTTATCTCCTGGATATGCACTTCCTTCATGCTTCATGACTTGGTCTTTTCTTCAGTCCTTGACTTCAATTCTTCATCCAAAACTTCAATTGTTGATTGCCCTGCACCAACAGCACCCCCTCAATCATCAATTAAGGTTTTATCTATCTTCTTTATGCCTGCCATGTCTTTGAATCTCTGTAGCTTTGGTCCATCCAAGCTTTTGGTTAGCATATCAGCTATCTGATCTTTTGTTGAAGTATGTATGACTTCAATCTCTTTATCCATCACCTTCTCTCTTAGAAAGTGATATTGAATTTCAATATGTTTAGTCCTGGCATGAAACATAGGGTTAGCAGCTCAATACAAAGAACTCATGTTATCTCCATGAATAGTGGGTATACTCTGAATGATGTCAAAACTCTTCATCAGAGTCTTAAGCCATATCACTTCCTTTGCAGCTTCCACCATACCTTTATACTCAGCCTCTGTGGATGACAAAGCCATTGTATGTTGCTTCTTTGAACACCAAGAAATTAACTTATCTCCCACATAACACAAGTATCCATAAGTTGATCTCCTATCATCAGGATTACTTGCCCAATCTGCATCACTATATATCTTAATGTTTGTATCTGATGTAAAACCATAATACAAACCCTCTTTGAGTGTACCCTTAATGTACCTCAACACTCTTTGTCTTGCAATCCAATGTTCTTTCCTAGGACAATGCATAAATTGAGACAAAACTCCAACTGCATATGACAAGTCAGGCCTAGTTAGTGTAGCATAGATCAGACTACCAACCAAACTTTGATATAGCTTCATGTCCTTGAACTCTTCTCCTCCATATCTGCTCAATTTTTGATTCACCTCCATTGGAGTAGGTGCCACCCTGTAATCATTCATCTTAAACTTGATCAACAAGTTCTTCAAATACCTTTCTTGAGTTACATACACTCCATGTTGTGTGTATGAGATCTCCATGCCCAAGAAATATGACAAGTCTCCCAAATCACTGATCTTGAATTCTTTCTCCATTTGCTTCTTTAGGCTTTGAATGCCTTTCTCATTTGTACCTGTAAGAATTATATCATCAACATATATGCACATGTAAATGAACCCATCATCACTTGCTTTAACAAGCAAGCTACTATCTGCTTTAGATACTTGGAATCCAAGTTCCTTCAAGAACTTCACAAGTCTATAATTCCATGCCCTTGGGGCCTGCTTCAAACCATAAAAAGCTCTCTTGAGCTTACATACATGATCTGGATACCTTCCACCTCTGAATCCTTGTGTTTGCTCCATGAAAACATCATCTGAAATATAACCATTTAGAAAAGCATTCTTCACAGCTAATTGACATAACTTCCAACCTTTACATGCAGCAATAGCTATGAGTGTCCTGATGGTTGTCATCTTTGCCACAGGACTATAGGTCTCATCATAATCTATACCATATGTTTGAGCAAAACCCTTCACAACAAGTCTAGCTTTATACCTGAACACACTTCCATCTGCAAACCTCTTTATCTTGTAGACCCATTTGCATCCAATGATCTTCTAGCTATTTGGTTTAGAAACCAACTCCCATGTCTGATTCTCCATCAATGCATCATATTCTTCCTGCATAGCTTTCTCCCAATTTTCCTTACCTTTTGCCTCTTCATATGTAGAAGGGTCTTCATCTGCCTTTACCATATAAGCATAGTCTTTGGTAGCCAAAAAAGAAGTGTCATAGCTATACCTTGTAGGTTGCCATTTGTGCCTTGTTGACCTTCTGAGTTCTCCACTTCTTGAAGTTTCTGGTTCATCACACTCTGGACCAAACCTTGGCACTTCTTCAACTTCAACCTGTACTTCATTGTTCTTCTCTTCATCAAATATCTGAACCTTTGATTTACCTTTCTTTTGATCCACAATTTCTTCATCACCTGCATAAATATTGATTGTACCTGTATACCAAGTACCTTGCTCAACAAATGTAACATCCTTAGATACAAGAAATTGTTTTGTGGATGGACTCCACAACCTATATCCCATCTGCTTATCATCATATCCAATAAACACATATTTTTCTACTTTAGGTTCCAATTTGTGCCTTAATTGAGATGGCACATATGCATATGCCAAACATCCAAATACTTTGCAATGATCTAGAGTAGGTCTCTTACCCCACCATACCTCATATGGTGTCATACCCTGCAAAGCTTTACATGGTAACCTATTGACCAAATAAGTAGCTGTGTTTATAGCCTCAGCCCACAAATAATTAGGGCAATTTTTCTCCTTCATCATTGACCTTGCAAACTCAACAAGAGTTCTATTTCTTCTCTCTGCTACACCATTTTGTTGTGGAGAGTACCTGCAAGTAACCTCTCTCTTTATACCTGCATTCCACAAATAATCACTGTAACTCATTAGAGAAATACTCTCCCCCTCCATTTGATCTTAGTCTCTTCAACTTATGACCTATAATTCTCTCTGCATACACATGATAATGTTTGAATTTATTGAATACCTTTGACTTATCTTTAATCACATAAATAGTGATCCATCTGGTAGCATCATCAACATAAATCACATAATACCTTGAGCCATTGATACTGAAATCCTTTGATGGTCCCCACACATCTGTGTGTACCAATTCAAGCTTCTCTGAATACATAAACCCATGCTTGGAATAAGATTGCTTATGAGCCTTACCTAATTGACATGCCTCACATCTGTATGTCATATGTTGACCTGCAATATTAGGCAATCCAAGCACCAAACCATTATTAACCATATCTTTGATACCTCTTTCATTGAAATGTCCAAGCCTCTTGTGCCAAAGATCTAACTCGGAGATCTTATGTCCTCCATAAGTGAACAAGGCATGACCAACATTACCTTGGATCTTCAATGTGAACAATCTTCCTTCTTTCTTCCCTGAAACAATTTGTTTATACCCATTGCTAGGGTCTTCCACAAACACTCCTTCATTAGTGAACCTAACTTCATAACCTTTTTCAACAATTTGTCCTACACTTATCAAATTCTTAGGAATTGTAGGAACATACAAAACCTTAGTCAAGAGAGTACTACCATCCTTGGCCTTCACTGATCCAATTGACTTCACATTGTGCTTTGTATTGTGACCTGTTTGAACTACATGATTAGTTACCTCATTTTCCAAGTCATTCATCAATGCTATGTTACCACTCAGGTGATTGCTACACCCTGAGTCAATGTAGAAGACTCTTTGGTCTTCACTTTGCCTTTCACAAGTTGCATTCATTATCAATGTTGAATCCTCCTTCTGATCTGAAGCATAATTGTAGTAGGTATTTTTGTATTGTTGACTTTGGAATCCTCTACCTGCATTTCTTCCAAAGTAACCCCTACTACCTCTACCTCTAAAATTACCTCTTTGATTTCTGCCACCTCTTCTTCTTTAATTAAAATTCTGATTATATCCACCATTATTCTGAGTATTATGCCAACAATCATTAGCTAAGTGATTTGTCTTACCACAAATCCAGCAAGCCTTGACTCCATCTTTATTACTCCTGCCTCTTCCCCTACCTTTGTCACCTCCTCTTCCTCTTAGGAAGTTAGCTTGGCTAGTTGTACCTTCATCCTCATTTGCTTGTTGCTTTCCTTTGATATTCTTCCTTTTATCCTTTGAATACATTGCATGACCTGTACTTTTATCACTTTCACCTTTGACATCCTGCTCAAAGGTTAACATATGTCCTATCAACTGATTTAAGTCACGAGTAAAATGATCAAGTGATAATTCAGTAGACAAAATGAATCTCTTCCATTTGTCATCACCTCTCAAACCTGTGAGGATTTGCCTTACCAATTTATCCTCCTCAATGTCTTCATCAACTGCTCCTAATGCATCTGCAATGTCCTTCATTCTGGTTACATAATCTGAGATGGATTGAGAGGCCTTCTTCTTGAATGTGGTAAATTCTGCCCACAAGGATGCCTTCCTAGACTTTGTGGTGTTTTGAAAATGCTCCTCCAAAGCACTCCATATATCACTTGCACTTTCAAGACCTCTAATGTGAGGTAGCAAGTAGTCATTGATTGCCATATAGATAATGCTCCTAGCTTGAGCATCTTTCTTCATCCAATTCTTCAAATCTGATAATTCCTCCCTAGTTGGAACACTAAGATCTCTGAACTGAGGTTTTCCTTCTTCACCTGTGATGTAACTTATCAAGTCTTTGCTCATAAGATGAGCTTCCATCCTCATTGGCCATGCTGGATAGTTCTCTCTATCCAACTTCTCTATTTGAAGAGAATCTCCCATCTTTTCTTCACCTGTGTATTGAATTCTTCAAACTTTATGAGTAATATATGTACCTTTACTTCGAATGATACTCCTTTTGTCTTCCTTGATGTCGTATAGCCTCCTCCTCAAGCTTTGCTCTCAAGCTTTGCTCTCAAGCTTTCACCTTTTGAATCTTTAATTGTTGAATTCTTTATGTCTGCAGCAGTCGGGATCCTCCTTTCTCCAATTTTGATACTTCCTGCTCTGATACCACTGATGGAGAGTGTTAATCTCCAAAAGAACAAGCTACTCTTAAAGTTAGAGCACCTCTATATCAAGAGTAACTCAAATCATTCACCAATTTAAAGGATCAATGATCAATTGTCAAAATTTTGATCAAACTGTGAAGAAGGTGATTACACATAAATTATGTTGCACATAACTCTCTCATTGACTTATCAAATGTGTAAAGTTTTTTATAAAACTTTTCACAAGGTGTCGCCTATAGTTTGCGCACCTCCTCCAAGTTAAATCACTTCAAAAGATTCAGTAGATCTTGAGAAATGAACTTAACAAGTCACCTATGTCTAAAACTTGGTTCTCTCAATCTAGAACTTCAATTGTTGATTGCCCTGCACCAACATAATTTATGTTATGGCATGTATCAAAGTCCACATTTAGAACTTGTTATACTTTATGGATAATGGACTATCATATGGATTTTAATGTCTTGAGGTTTTTAATGTCATTTATGTTTTGATTTAGTAGGTGAAGACTCATGAGGTGTAACGCACGTAGACTTATTCACATATTTTTCAAGATATTTAGAAGAATATTTAGAAGATAGTATTTTAGTTATTTTTTGTAAAAATAATAGATCGGTTTAGAAACTCATGTCTTTGTAAAAATAGTAGATTGCTTAGAAAGCAATGATTTTGTAAATAAAGCAAATTTTTGTAAATGCACACTTTTCAAAGAATCAGCCTCATGTACCTTCTATTTAGGACGTAATGTGAAATACCTATAAATACACATATTCTGATAGGCTCGTCCATTAGAGTATGTGGGGGGATATTATACCCAATCTGGTGTCAAGTCTCTTGTCTCTTTCTATTCTATTTAGGCTTTTGTGAGATATCCTTTTTATACTACCTTTTGTGTATGTGCATCTGCAAGATCCCGTCAATAGTGGTATCAGAGCCAAGGCACATCTACATAGGTGGTTTCTTAGTGTTTGGCTGTGATTCACGATGCCTATTCACAATTTGACATCCATCTTGATCATCCGGTCCAGGTTTGCATTCATCAAGTTCGTTTGTTTTTGGTTTGCCAATGTGTTTTTTCAAATTTTTTTGAATTAGTTACTATGTTCATTGTGCTCACTATGACACTGTACTCATTGTGATATTGTACTCATTGTGCTCACTATGCTCACTATACTCACTCTGCTCACTGTAATCACTGTACTTACTATGCTCACTATGCTCACTATACTTACTATACTCACTGTGCTCACTGTGCTCATTGTACTCACTGTACTCCTTGTACTCCCTATGCATTGTTCAATTTTTTAGTTTGGTTCAGTTATCGAATTCATTTATCAATTTTTTTTATCAAGTCGGTTATCATTTGGCTTACTCTAAGGCGTCCACTAAGGCATAGAGCTATGGCATAACTATGGCATAACTTTGGCATCTTTGGCTTCTCTGGCACTCATGGTTCTCTTGGTTCACTTTGGTTCACTCTGGTTCACTATGGTAGCCCATTGGCTTTGCACAAACCAATTCTAACTTATGAGTGGCAATAAGAGCTTCCTTAATTCCTAAGTTAGCATAGTTATCTTACTTAGCTCCTTATTTGAACCCACAACCTCACACTTACAAGAGATGAGCTTTATCCACTAACCTATTTTAACTTATTAGTACCTTATTCCTTTTATTTAATTTTTAACACAACTTTTAGCACTCTCTTCACCTTATTTACTTATTTATTGATTGATTTATTTATTTATTTATTTATTTATTTATTTATTTATTTATTTATTTATTTAACACTCTCTTCCATTTATTTATTTATTTATTTATTTATTTATTTATTTATTTATTTATTTATTTATTTATCAAACATCCTCATCTATTTTATTTATTTATTTATTTAGGATTATTTTTTTTTATTACTATATACACTATTGTTAATTTCTTTTTTACATGCTTAGTCATAGGTTTTGATCTTATATAAGGCCATGGATTCTTCCCATAATATCAAGGATTTTGGTATATCAACCCTACACGGGGTATAGATTGAGCAACAATTGGAGTTTTTGCGCCATGAACTCCAACATGCTAAAAATGAGATTAATGAACATGATGTTGCACTCCGACAAATGCAGAGTGGTGATAACAACTTAGTTAGGGTGGTGAAGGCCATTATCACCACTCAAGAACAAGACATGCAGTCCAAGATTGGTGCCGAAAAATTCCAATTTTCTTGATTTGATGGGCAAAAGGATGGCCAATTTTTTCTTTCATGGATTTTCCAATTTGATGATTCTTATTCCGAAGAGTCATATTTTGAAATTGAGAAAGTGAAATTTGTTACTAATTATTTGGTGGATAAGTCATTATTATTGTGGAATATTTTGCAATATATCACCGACTGCCCCACTACATGGATCACATTTCAAGAACAGATCAAGGGGTCCTTCCTTCTTCCTCAGTTCCACTTACATGCTCGTCAATCATGGAAAACTTTTGGATGGAAAGAAGGAGATTTTTGTCTACGTACACTGAATGCTTTTGGCAATGACTACCTTTTATTTGTTGGCTTGAAACGATTCCAGAAGATACTCTGCAATGGAAGTATGAAGATGGTTTGGATATGGGAATCCAAGCCAAGCTCAACATACTACATCCCATGCCCCTCTATGAAGCTATTTCTTTTGCACATGATGCTGAGAAGGAGTTTCAATCCATCACCAAGTCCATTGCTTACAACGAATGTGTCAATGACAAAAACAATCAAGCCCAATTTTCCTTTCAAGCATCCTTTCACTACTTTCTCTTCCCCTACTTTTCAATGCCCACCTACTTTTTAGCACCCTACTCAATCTAATTTCACACAAGTTCCCAATCCAACCCCCTTACACACCACCAAACCTACAACTCTTCAGACTACGATGATGGATGCTCAACAAAAGAGGCCTTGGATCACTTGGTGGCATTGTGGTAAGTCTGTTCATACTAAAGCTAAATGTAGGTTGAGAACTAACAACATGAAGCCTCTTGGAGCTCAAATACACAACATGAATGTTGTTCATGAATACACTCAACTTGTTTGGACCAAAGAAGCATTGGAAAAGGATCTAAGTACCTTGGGTAACGAAATTTCTATTCATTCTTCACTTTGCATGCAAGGTACTATTAATGGTAAAGTTGTTAATATTTTACATGATGATGGTAGTTCACATGATTTTATTTCTTATGCACCAATGCAAGATCTCGAATTAAAACCACTTCCTTCTATGTATAAAGTTAAGGCTGCATTTAAAGGAAATAGATATAATGTTACAAGTGAAGTGCATAACGTTCAAATTTGTATAGCTTCATATGTAGATGAACACACATTCTTAATTGCTCCTTTGTAGTCCTATGATGTTATATTTGGTATGACTTTTTGTCATCATTATAATCCATGCATTGATTATCATTCACACACAATTAGTTTTGCGTTTCATAATCAAGATATTTCTTTGTTTGCAATGCATGAATTCCAACCATTTCCATTCATTAATCATAATCAAGTAAAACCTGCATTTAGGAAAGGTTACAATTCATGTATTTTTTTTTCAACAAGATTTCTTTATGGCTGATTTTCCTTCTATACTACCACCTTCTAGAGGATCTCTTGACCATAGAATAGACTTAATTCCTGGTAGTTCTCATCCCCATAAAGCACCTTATAGGCATGGACCTTTACTAAGAAGAAATAGCTAATCGAGTTAAGGATATACTCCACAAAGGACTTATAAGACCTAGTTCTTCTCCCTTTGGAGCACCTACTCTTTTGGTAGAAAAGAAGAACAAGACTTATAAGATGTGCATTGACTATAGAGCATTCAGTAAAATCACAATTAAAAATAGATATCCTATTCCTAGGATAGATGATTTGCTAGATAAACCTCGTGGATATGTGTCTTTAACAAAATTAATCTTAAACAAAATTTATCTTAAATCAGGTTATCATAAGATACAAATGACACAAAATGACATTTATAAGACTTCCTTTAGAACTCAGATTGGTCATTTTGAATTCATGGTAATGCCATTTGGACTCACCAATGCACTTGCTACATTTGCATGTAATGATGAATAACATTTTTCTTGATTACCAAGCTTTTATTCTTATTTTCTCTTGTCTATAGTGAGAATGACAATGACCATGAAAATCATTTAGCAACTATTTTTAATTTGTTATGCAAAAATAAAATTTATGACAGTCGTGAAAAGAGTTACTTATTCCAAAAAGAATTAGAGTATTTAGGCCATATTCTTTCTCAAGGCATTCATGTAGATCCAAAGAAAAGTAAAATAATTGAAGAATGGCTTGTACCTCAATCTTTGAATGAAGTATGCTCTTTTCTCAGGTTAGCTAGTTTCTATAGAAAGTTTGTAAAAGGTTTTTCTTATTTAGCAGTTCCACTCACATTATTATTCAAGTAAAAGTTAAAATTTGCATGGGGATAAGCACAACAATAATCTTTTGAAAAGCTCAAACATGCACTTTCTCATGCACTATTTTGCAATTACCATATTTTTCAAAACCTTTCCATGTAGTTAGAGATGATAGTGGTTTAGGTATAGATGGTGTATTAATGCAAAATGATCATCCTTTTGCATTTGAAAGTAGGAAACTTTAACCTTCTGAAAAGAATTTGAGTACATATGATAAAGACCTTTTAGTTGTTGTGCATGCTTCAAAACTTTGGAAACATTACCTTATGGGTTCTAAAGTTCTAATCAAAATAGACCAATAGGCTATTAAGCATTTATTAAATCAACCATTGATTTCACGTAGACACATTAAATGAGCTTCATTCATACAAAATCTTCAACCTATGATTCAATATCAACTTGAAAAAGCTAATGTTGTATCTGATGCCCTTATTCATTTCTCATCCCCACAAAAAAATATTGTTTCAATCAATAATATTTTTGTTGTTCATCTTCATTCATTTCATGACATAATTCCTACTTATGCATCTGATTTGTATTTTTCACAAACATGGAATGCTTTCAATAATTCTACAACATTTAGTGAGGATAATTACACTTTTCATAATGGATTCTTGTATTTCCAACACAAGTTATGCATCACACAAGGTTTTAAAGAATTTCTTATGAAAGAGATATTGGAGTTAGATGTCTGCGAAAGCACGCGAAGAGCGCAAGGAAGAAGAAGAAGCTTGGAGCACAACACACAATACTGAATGTATTACTAGATAATGTACAAAGATAAATAGTCCATTAGGGCAATAGGCGTATATACAAGCCCGGGGGAAAAAACCTCCTAAAGAGGGAAAAAAGTGCCTCAGCGGTCCTAGAGTGTTCACACACATCACTACCTAAATATATCAACAAATCCCCCCTCGGAGTGATGCGGTGAACAAGTGGCTGGCACTCATGTATAAGGAAGTGCCAAGCTATGTGGAAATCACTCCACAAAAGTAAGTAAGCCCAAAGCTTTGCGGAAAGCTTCAAACTTCTCCCTAGGCAGAGCCTTCGTGAAAAGGTCTGCAATGTTCTCCTACATGGGCATATATGCCAAGCTGATCTCCCCAGCAAAGAACCTCTCCCTGACATAATGATAATGCACCTCAATGTGCTTAGTGTGAGCATGGAACACAGGGTTCATCGCAATTGCCAATGCACTCTGATTGTCAGTGAAGATGGTGGTGGCAAAAGACTAAACTAGAAGTGGCCACAGTAGGCTGCTTCTTGCCCAACCAAGATATACATGAGCTACCAAGCATGAAGCAAAATCCACTAGTGGACATACGAGTCTCATAGCAACTAGCCTAGTCTGAGTTAGAAAAAGCATGCAAATCTGGCGGTAGTGATCCCCCTTGGGATAAAACAACCCAAGTAGCCAAGTACCACTCAAGTAGTGAAACATGCACTTAACTGCCTGCCAATGCTTGACACATGGGCAATGCATAAACGTGCTCATCTCTAAGACAGCAAACTGAATATCTGGCCGAGTAACGCATAAGTAAATTAGGCATCCAACAGTCGGCTGATAGAGGATAGCATCAAATGCATCTCCAACATCCTGAAGACTCAATCATAAACCTGTCTCCATAGGAGTGGCAATAGGCTTATAGTCTTCAAGACCAAAATGGTGTCAATATATTTCATTTAACACAAAGCCATTCCACTATCAACTTGCATAAATTCAATGCCCAAATAGTGATGCAAATGACCCAAATCAAACATCTCAAATGAGGCATGCAAATCAGCCTTAAAATGAGTAATATGCTTCTCAATAGGACCAGTGAGTAGCATGTCATGAACATAGACAACAATGATCAGAAGCACATCATTAGCACACTTAACATATAAGGTTCTTTCAGTTGGACTATTCTCAAAACCATGTGCAATCAGATAGGCATGTATCTTCTCATACCAAGCACCTCGTGCTTGCTTTAAACCATATAATGCCTTCTTTAACCTACACACTTGGTTTTCATGCCCTTTCTGCACAAAGCCACGGGGCTAAAAAACATACACTTCTTCATGTAAGTCACCATTCAGAAATGCAGTTTTAATATCCAACTGATGTACATTCCAACCATGATGGGCTGCAAGTGCATAGATGCTACGAACAGTGTCATAGGGCATGTAGGTGCAAAGGTCGCATCAAAATCAATGCCTCTTTCTTGTGCATAACCATTTGCAATAACCCTAGCCTTATACCTGTCAACTGTTCCATCAGGCTTACGCCTCAGCTTGTAAACCCACTTAGTGCCAATGGCCTTCTTGCCAGGAGGCAAGTCACATAAAGACCAAGTATCGTTCTTCATTATAGCATCATATTCAGATTGCATAGCAGCCATCCAATTTTCTGAATTTTGTACTTCATCCAATGAAACAGGCTCGTTCTCATCACAGAGACTAGATGCAACCATAGCATAGCAATCTGATGCAAAAGAGGCACAATGAGAGCTTGATCGAGTACGATATGACAAAGGTGCATCTAATTTGTTGTCACGCAAAGTTTGAACCCAGCCATTTTGGCATAGTTTTTGCCTCCTCAATGTCAGCTCTCTCATCAACAAGTGCATCATGTAAATCTGCATCAGAATGGGATGATTTGTTACCATTAGTGTCCATGTGATAGAACAAATGGCCACTGGACACTTCTTTGTATATGTTCTTTAATAAAACATATAGTGGCGTGGTCAGTCACAGACTGTAAGTTTGACCGCATTTGTAAGACCTAAGAAGTCTATCTTTGTGCTCCCTGTGTACTGTGTTTTTCTGCGTATTCTGTAGCCTCTGTGCGGAGCAATGTGTGCGGCCTTGGGAGCTTAGTTTTCTACTCCGAGCATATTGTTGTGAAGCTCTCGAGAAGGAGAGCACACTGTGGTGCATCGCCATCGAAATACTTCACTAGTATCAGAGTTGTTCGAGGAAAAATCTTTGTTCCTTTTGTGCGAGTGAAGCGAGCACCCCCCTAGGCTTTCTCCAAGGCTTACGACTAAGGTGGCGACCAAGGCATAGACCTTGGCATATCTTGTCTTCCGAGTCACGGAATTCACCGTTGGCTGCACGCAAGGGAGGACCTCAATGATCAAGGAATATAGAGGTTCCCGGTACTTCCCAGGAGGTCACCCATCCGAGTACTAAGGTTGACATTACCTTGAACATGTTTTGGTCCCCCAAAGCTTCATTCTTTCCTTTCAAAGCCTATTTTTGAAGCATTTTTGGGTGTCTTTTGGAGCCATTTTGGAGTACTTCTGCACATAGTTCTCTTCACACAGGTCCAAG
This sequence comes from Ceratopteris richardii, assembly GCA_020310875.1. Classification (NCBI taxonomy): domain Eukaryota; kingdom Viridiplantae; phylum Streptophyta; class Polypodiopsida; order Polypodiales; family Pteridaceae; genus Ceratopteris; species Ceratopteris richardii. Next base: position 38,804,738 of record CM035435.1, on the reverse strand, counting down.
AACATCAAGAAGAGTGTTCTGTGTACTTCTCCAACAATAAATATCAACCTTTGGGGCGGTGTTTTCAGCCACACAAAACTACAGGTTTCTTGAAAGGTTTCAGTTTTGGTGTAAGCAGTTGCTGCAAATTTATGCTGGTTTTTTGAGCCTAAAATATCAGAGTTGATAGACACTTGCAAGTGTTATCGACTAGTTTTTGGGTTGTGTATTCAGCCTTTAGTGTCATTTTACTGCATATATTGAGCACATACACACTATGTATGCTTCTGTGGATACCGCTTATGTACGTCCATGTGGTCATTGTTATAGCGGTTACGTTATTTGCATAAAGCCTTCTACGTTTGATAAAGAGGGTCATGGTGAGGTTTTCCTAATTGGGAGACACCCAGATGTCAGGGTCTCTTCGGTGATGGAGGTGGAAGACTTACCCAACCTCGCCATAGGAGATGTATGATAGTTGTTCATAGGTGCTCGATAAGCCTAGTTGGCTTCTATTAGGTAACTGATTACATGCAGTGGAGTCAGTGATTCACTATGCAGGAAAACATGTCAGTACTCACAGTTTTATGATATTTTAACACTGGTCATACGCTCATTTTGCAGAGGATACTCTGGCAAAATTTTTCCAAATGTGGTTTTGTCAACTATATAGTGGTCGATTCACTCCTTGATACACTTATTCGTTGGTCTTCGGACTCTTCTAGATCCATTATCATTATATTTTGTTCTCTACCATCATGGCATCTGAGGTCTCAAGGACATCCGGTGGATCAAGCTCTAGTGCTAGTGTTCCGAGGAGGAGCTATAACTTGCAGGGCAAAGACCGTTTTGAGATCCGAAAATTTGATGGCACAAACTTTGTTCTATGGAAGAATCAGATTAAAGATGTGCTGATTCAAAGGAGGCAATGGAAGCCAGTAAATGGAATTTCAAAGAAGCCTGCTGACATGGATGAAGATGATTGGGATGAGTTAGATGAAATGGCCAGGTCTACCATTCACTTGCACCTGGCAGATAATGTTTTGGAAGCTAGTAAATGGAATTTCAAAGAAGCTTGCTGACATGGATGAAGATGATTGGGATGAGTTAGATGAAATGGCCAAGTCTACCATTCACTTGCACTTTGCAGATAATGTTTACTTTACAGTATTAGACTGTGAAAGTGCATAGGAGCTTTGGAAGAAGTTATGCAATACATATGAAAAAGAGACGGCATCAAATAAAGTCTATCTGATGAGAAAATTATATGACCTTCGTATGAAGGACACAGATAGTGTTGCTGCTCATCTGAATGAGTTTGATGCTATATTCTCTCAGTTACAAGCTCAGAAAATGGATATGGATAATGAAATGAAAGTAGTATTGTTGTTATGCACCTTGCCATCATCATGGGATACATTTTGCACAACTATTAGCAATAGTGCACCTGGTGGTAAACTCCTCTATGATGACATATGTGGAGCACTCTTGAGTGAGGAGATTCGCAAAAAATCTATGGTTGGCACTCGGAGTGGAGATGCATATAATGTTTGTGATTCTTACCAAGGAAAGAATCAACAACATGGCAGGAGCAAGAACAAGGAACGGAATAAGAGTAGAAGTAAATCAAGGAAGAGGGATATCGAATGCCATTATTCTCATAAGAAAGGACACATGAAGAAAGACTGTTATGCATTAAAGAATGCTAAAGGTAAAGGACAGAATATTGATGGGCATGTTAAATAGTTACCTGCACCATCTACTTCGATTGTGAAGATTGAAGAAACTAATGCTATTTCTGATGATGTTGATGTGTTGACACTTGATAGTACTGTGCCAAATGAGGCTTTAATGGCTGATTCTCTTTCCCACACCTGGCTGCTACATTCTGGTGCTTCTTTCCATGTGACACCACATAGAGAATGGTTCTCTAATTATGCAGCAAAGTCTCTTGGTACCGTGAGACTTGGTGACTCTTACCAATGTGATGTTGTGGGGATTGGATATGTGGTTCTACAATTCATTGATGGTTCAAAATTTACTATGCATAATGTATGCCATGTACCTCAGTTATCATGCAGTTTGATGTCAGTTGGTCAACTTGATGACCTTGGTTACAAGGTGGTCTTCTATGCTCAATCCTTTTGCATATCAAAGGGCAATATCGTTATTGCAAAAGGAAGCAAAGTTGGCTCACTTTATCCTTTATTTGTATCACAGAAAGAACACTTGTTAGCTATTACTGAACAACCTATGGCTTGTATTTGGCATGGTCTTTTGGGCCATATATTGCGAAGTTGAATGGAAAATCTTTCTCGTTCTGGCTACTTACCTGTGTTATCTTTCTCTGATTTTTCATTTTGTGAGCATTGTCAATATGGAAAGCAAACCAGAAATGTGCATAGGACGCACATTGAATCTTAAATTCAACCTTTAGATCTCATTCATACAAATGTGTGTGTTCCTATGCCCACTAGGTCCTTAGGTGGTTCTCTTTACTTTGTCACTTTCATAGATGATGCTACTAGAAAAGTTTGGGTATATCCTATCAAATCGAAGGATGAGGTATTTCCTACTTTTAGAATATGGCTTGCTTCAGTTCACACTGAAAAAGGAACTAAGCTTAAGGCTTTACCTTCAGATAATGGGGGTGAGTATACCTCATAGCCTTTTCTGTCAGTCGAGGGATTCGTAGAGACTTTACAGCTCCTTATACCCTAGTACAGAATGGTGTAGCTAAGAGGATGAATAGAACTATTCAAGATAGATTAGTCTCTATGTTGCATCATGCAAACCTCTCACAAGGCTTTTGGGCAGAAGCAGTATTGTCTGCAGTTCATGTGATTAACCTTTCACCTAGTACTACCAAAGGTCTCAAAGTGGCACAAGAGCTGTGGACAGGGAAGCCACCATATTATGATCATCTTCGAGTTTTTGGGTGAAGCATATGTTCATATACCCGAGAATCTTAGACAAAAGTTGGACCATAAGTCAAAGAAATGCATTTTTCTTGGATATGGTCGAGAACGACAATTTGGATATCGCTTATGGGATCTTGAAACACGGGCAGTGATCAGAAGTAGTGATGTTATTTTCAATGAGTCTAAGATGTATAAACAGCCCATTAAGGAGGTTGAAGTGAGAAGAGTGGTGTTTGAGGATACTAGTCCTCCGGTTAGTATGCATAAAAATGCTACACATAGGGTTGTTCAAGAGAATGTCCATTCATATCAGTCTGCACATGTTCCTGTTCAGCAACAATTGAGACGTTCTGCACGTGTTTCACAACCACCTGATAGATATGTTCCAGGTTTAGATTTTGTTATGCTAACAAATGCCAGCCTTCTTGCTACAAAGAGGCTATGCAGACAAAGGATCACGTCAAGTGGGAGCGTGCCATGAAGAGTGAGTTGGATTCTATTCACAAGAATGGTACTTGGGTTTTAGTACCTTTGCCAAATGGCAGGAAAGCTTTGCCATGTAAATGGGTATATATGCTGAAATTCACATCAGATAGTGCTTCTCAAAAGTATAAAGCACGACTTGTTGCAAAGGGTTTTAAGCAACAACATGGTGTTGATTTCGAGGAAATCTTCTCTCCAGTGGTCAAGATGACTACGCTGCGCATGTTGCTTGGATTCATTGCAATGGAGGACTTAGACTTAGTCCAAATGGATGTGAAAACTGCTTTCTTGCATGGAGATCTTACAAATGAGATCTATATGGAACAACCAGAGGGTTATGTAGTTCCTGGCAAGGAAACTCTAGTTTGTAAGCTCAAGAAGAGCTTGTATGGACTTAAACAATCCCCTAGACAATGGTACCAAAAGTTTGATGCTTTTATGAAGTCTCAAGGCTATTCTCGAAGCAATGAGGATCATTGTCTCTACACAAAGAGATGCTCAGATGGCAGCTTGATATGTTTGATACTTTATGTCGATGATATGTTGATTGCTGGGAAGTCCTCTTATGACTTGTCAATTCTCAAAAAGAAGTTGAGCCATACATTTGATATGAAGGATTTGGGGGATGCCAAACATATTCTTGGCATGCGCATTACTCGTGATAGGAGTAAAAGATGCATATACTTGTCTCAAAGTGAGTACATATCCAAAGTACTTCACAGGTTCAATATGCAGGGTGGGAAGGCATTGAGTACACCTTTACCCACATATGTGAAATTGAGCAAGGATGATTGCCCCAAATCAAATGAGGAAAAGGAATTTATGGCCAAAATTCCCTATCAGTCTACTGTTGGTAGTCTCATGTACGCTATGGTAGCTACGAGACCAGACATTGCATTTGCAGTGGGAGTTGTGAGCAGATATATGTCTAATACTAGCAAGAAACATTGGGAAGAGGTCAAGATGATTTTGAGATATTTGAGTGGCACTAAGGACAAGTGTCTATGCTTAGGTAGAGGAAAAGCATCCATTATTGGCTACACAGATTCTGAATATGCTGGTTATGTAGACAATCGTAAGTCTACATCAGGGTACATTTTTCATTTTGCTGGGGGTGCTATCTCTTGGAGATCTCATCTTCAAGAATGTACAGTTGTTTCCACCACAGAAGCAGAGTATGTTGCAGCAAGTGAAGCATGTAAGGAAGCATTGTGGCTTTCTCGTCTTGCTTGTGATATGGGTTTACCTCAGAATGTACCTCGCTTGCTTAGTGATAGTCAGAGTGCCATTGCTCTGGCTAAGAATATGGTCTATCATGAAAAGACCAAGCACATTGAGGTGAGGTATCACTTCATAAGAGATTGCTTAGCCATTGAGCGCATTATTCTTGAGAAGGTTCACACTCGAGATAATGTTGTAGATGCTTTGACTAAAGCTCTACCACAGGATAGCTTTTGACACTGTTGTCACTTGATGGGGGTTAGTTGATTCTTGATCTTACACAGTCACTTGTATACTGTGTAACATGCCCATTAGGTGGGAGGTATAGTTTGTATACTTACACTCAGGTATTCTTTATCATTCTTTAGTTTTCTCCCATAGTTACTTTGGCGATGTTGGCCTTTAGTGGGAGATTGTTACCGTTAGTGTCCATGTGAAAGGCCAAATGGCCACTGGACACTTCTTTGTATATGTTCTTTAATAAAACATATAGTGGCTTGGTCAGTCACAGACTATAAGTTCGACCGCATTTATAAGACCTAAGAAGTCTATCTTCGTGCTCCCTGTGCACTGTGTTTTTCTGCGTATTCTGTAGCCTCTGAGCGGAGCAATGTGTGCGGCCTTAGGAGCTTGATTTTCTACTCCGAGCATATCGTCATGAACCTCTCGAGAAGGAGAGTGCACTGTGGTGGATCACCATCGAAATACTTCATGATCTGCATCATCAGATGAAACTTGCAAAGGCTGAGAAGTTGCCTCATTAAGACCAGCACTAGACTGTCCACCTGTAAAAAGAGGCAACAAAGTATCACACATGTCTTTGGAGCTAACAGATGTCTCCTTAGTACATGAAAGCAATGGGTTAATAGCATCTTCCACAAAAACAACATCACGGCTAACCAAAATGCGTTTAGTCTGTGGATGATACAGACCATAGCCTTTACTTTCAGAACTGTACCCAATAAAAATACATTTTATTGCTTTATCATCCAATTTTCTGCGATGTTGTTCAGGTATTAATGCATATGCCAAACAACCAAAAACACGCAGACATGCAACAGATGGCTTGCAATCATGCCAAGCCTCATATGGAGTGATAGATTGCAGTGCTTTAGTGGGACACCTGTTAAGTACATATGCTGCACACATGACAGCCTCAAACCAAAAACTATGTGGTAAAGCTTGACTCTTGACCATACACCTCGCCATCTCCATGAGGGACATGTTCTTTTGTTCAGCAACTCCATTTTGTTGAGGTGTATACGGCACTGTACACTGGTGTTTTATCCCACGTTTAGCTAGAAATGCATTAAAATCAGAAGACATATATTCCCCCCCTCGATCAGAACGGAAGGTGTCCATTTTACATGCTGACAGATTTTAAGCCAAAACCAAAATCTGTTTGAAGCACATGAACACTTCGGACTTTGCGCAATGGATATACCCATGCATGCCTGCAAAAATCATCAATGAAAGTCACGAAGTAAAGATAATTTCCAAAAGAAGGTGTCTGCATAGGACCACAGACATCACTATGTACAAGCTGCAATTTCTGAGTAGCCCAAACCGAACCATCTTTTGGAAAGGAGGAATGCTGCATTTTGCCCAAAATATAGCCTTCACAAACATGTTTTCTCGGTGCCTCAAGTTTGGGCAAAGAGGACACCATTTCAAATTTCTGCAGGTGTAGCAAACTAGCAAAATTCAGATGACCAAAGTGTGCGTGCCAAAGTTTTGCATCTGACATAGCCTTAAAACCATGTACTGCACATGCCAAATCATTTACATATCTTTCATAGTCTATGAGCTTATACAGCCCCCGACATAGAATGACAGAAGCAATAATCATGTCGCCATTTGACAAATCATGAACTGTACATCTGTCATCAACAAATTTCACAACCAAGCCAATCTTGGCTAATGCAGAAACTGATAACATATTTTTCTTGATCCCTGGCACAAACAAAGCATCTGACAAAGTCAAAGAACTACCATCAGCAGTAGTCAAAATGATCTTACCAACTCCCATAACAAAATAAGAGGAGTTGTTGGCACATGTAACAGTGCTCGAGTGAAGAGAAGAAACTGTGATGTGAGGTAATATGTTTGCTCGCCCCACTGTCAAAGTACCAAACATATGAGTCTACTATAGACATGCACTGCTCATGAGAAGATGGGTCAAAACTGCAAACAGTAGTAAATTCCCATTCTTCTTCCTGCACAAGATTAGCAGACTCTGTTTTGGAAGTAGAGGCTTCTGCAACAACCATTCCATCCTTTTTCTTCTTTGCCTCTTAAGCAGCCAATTTTGGACAGTTCTTTATGATATGATCATTCCCTTTACAGTACTTCCAGAACAATTTCTGCTTTTTTTATTTTTTCTCATCTTTATCTTGGTTCTTCGAATTTGCAGCATATGCAGATTTCTGTGTACTAGTAGAAGAGCTCCATTTTCCTTTGCCCTTCTGACTAGCCAGGAAAGCTTGATCTGCAACACGCATAATGGACCTGTTCTGCCTCAACTGATCAGAGCAGAGACTAACTCCTCAAATGACAAGGCATTTAGATTGCCTTTCATCATTAACCGAAGAGTAGAAGCAAAACTCTCATATGAATCAGCAAGACCATTCAAAATGGTCTGCACAAGTGAGCTATCTAGTATATAACCTCATCAATAGAAATCAACTGTTCCTCCAAGTCTTTGATCTTTGTTAGAAAATTGTCCATAGAATCACCTTCATTCATGTGCTCACTCTCCAACTGTTTTCGGAGGTAAGCAACACGAGACTCATTCCTAGCTTAGTACAATGTGCTCAGTGTATCCCAAGCATCCTTAGCTATTCTGCAAGAGCGAATGTGAGGAATAATCGCACATTTGACAGACAAAGCTATCGATGCATGTGTTTGAGCATCTTTGCCATCCCATTGTATCTGCTCTGCTGTAGGTGCAGTAGAAATCGTGGCACAAACAAGAATATGTAGAATATCATCATCTTCGACACCTTCTGCATTAGCTTCAATACATGCAGTTGTAACAGTTGTAGGTGTGATAGGATGTTTTTCAACACCCTGCACAATGTTCCAAAATCCTTTTGCTACCAATACATGTCGTATCATATAAGCCCACAATGGGTAGTTGGTACCATCCAACTTATCCTCAACAACCAACATACGAAATACATCACTGCTTTCAGTGATGGCCGATTACTAAAATACCTTGATGCAAAAAATTGACTATATCTCAAAAAGTTAAACGGAACTGCCCAGACAACTTCTGCTAAACCTGTAGTGGACTTCGAGACGCTTGTACTGCCGAACCGAAAAGGTATATACCTTTGGCACAAAAAGATGAAATAGCCTACATAAGCACTGTGATAGTGCATTCGGAGGTTGAAACGAGCTCAGATCGCGATTTTGGCACCACAGAGCCAAGCCTTATGATCTCTGAAACACCTTGAGTATGCTAATTTCATGTGAATCTGAGACTGCAACCGGAGAGGTGTAGACGACGCCCTAGATGAATCGGCGCCCTCCTCTAATACCAATTGTTGGAGTTAGACGTATACAGAAGCACGCGAACAGCACAAGGAAGAAGAAGAAGCTTGAATCACAACACACAATACTGAATGTATTACTAGAGAATGTACAAAGATAAGTAGCCCATTAGGGAAATAGGCATATATACAAGTCGAGCAAAAAAAAAATCTCCTAAAGAGGGAAAAAATTGCCCCGGCAGTCCTAGAGTGTTCACACACATCACTACTTAAATATATCAACAACAGATGCATGAACCACCATATATGGTTCATACGGGCATACAAAGTACTATTTCTACATGTAAAGTTTTTTTTTGGCCAAATATGGAAAAGGATATTGCACAATATGTTTCCCATTGCATTGTGTGTCAACATGTGAAACGACATCATGATAAAGCATTTGGATTATTAATGTCACTTCCCATACCTAATGGACCCTGGGAACAAATTTCTATGGATTTTATTACTAGTCTTCCTACAACTTCACCTCATAATGATATGATTTGGACAATTGTTGATAGGTTTATTCTCATTCCTTGTAAAAAGCCTCTTTCTACACGTCTCAAGCTACTAAGTTATTTATTAAACGTACTTTTTTGCATCATGGTTTTGCAAAAGTTTTTCTTTCAGATCGAGATGTTCATTTTTGTAGTCATGTTTGGGTTGCATTATTTCAAAATTTAGGTTCGAAAATAGATATTAGCTCTACATTTCATCCTGAAAGTAATGGGAAAAAATAAGGTACAAATGGTACTATTTTGGATTTATTACATTTTTATTCTTTAGATAATCCAAGTAATTGGAATGAGAAACTTCCTTTGCTACAATTTGCATATAATCACACAACACGTACCACTACTCGACATGCACCATATGAAATTGTTTATGGTAAAAAGCTTCCCGCTTCTATGTCTATCACTCAAACTGATATACCTATGGCTGACTCTTTTACACAAGATTATATTTCTACACTTCATGAGGTTCACGAGCACATTAGGAACAGTGAAGAACATTACATGTGTAATGTTAATAAGAAATGAGTAGCTAAACAGTTTAATGAAAATGATTTGGTATAGTTATGAATAATTAAAAGATGTTTGAAAATAATTTCACAACATCCTCAGGTTAAGCTTGCACCATGTTATTATGTACCCTTTCATATTATTCAAAAAATTAATGAGAATGCTTTTAGACTAGACATACCTTCTCATCGAAATATATATAATTCTTTTCATATTAGTTTATTGAAATCATTTAAAGAAACTTTGCCACTTGCTCCTATTTTAGATGATCCTCCTTTACTTGAAGAGGATGCTGAAATTTTAGTTCTAAAGAAACTACTTGATTATGATGTTACTACTACACTCACTAGTAAGAAATATCATAGATGTTTAGTTAAATATAAAAATCACTCACTTGAAGATTCTCAATGGATTGATAAAACATCACTAATTCCACACTACGATCATTTGATTTATGCATATCATTCACAATCACATTAAATTCAAGTTTTCCAATTCCATGCATGTGTTTTTACATGGAACATGTTTACGATTCTTTGGTGATGGGACATGTGATTGGCCATCCATGCCTATTCTATTCTTATCAACTGAATCAGTTGCTCGTCAACTAGGTTCTCTTATCTCTTTCTATTCTATTTAGGCTTTTGTCAGATCTTGTTTCTGTACTATCTTCTATGTACGTGTGTCTCCAAGATCAGGTCAACATAATGTATTGAACATGAGGTAGAGTATGGTAGTTTTGAGCATGCACCACCACTTGATCAACATGATAATGCTTGGGTATGTATTGATTCTATAAATTAGTGTCATTATTTTATTTGAAAATCATATACAAAATCAAATTATACTTAATATAGAGGAATATTTTCTTGATGATGATAATTCCCCTACTAATAATGCTAATATATCTTGTGCACATCACAAAATTTCCATTCATCAATTATAAGCAGAGGTTCCTCGAAATCCTTTACATCTTGGTTTACAGACTGAAACGGTTGAAGATTATCCATTTCCAACTCGTGATCATTCTCTAGTACAAACATATGATAGAAGAAGATATGGAGGATGCAATAGAGGACTACTTCCTTTAGATGGCAAGGTTTTTAACTTTTGTGGTAATTTCTATATGATTGCTCCCTCCACTATTACTGATGTTAGTCATGGTCTCTTTATTGTAGAGGATTTGTATGTGCCTCTAGACTTTGAAGTCACTCTTATGTCATTTTGTGGTCTTATATATGGATGGGGAGATTGGCATTGACTTACATGTTATGTTCCAAGCATGAGTACTTATGGATTGTCCATGAATGCAGCTTCTCTTACTAGTAGACAGATTACACATGTAGAAAATGAAACATTATATATTGATAGAAGACCTTACATGCATGGAAATATAGTAGGTTTAATAAATAGTGGATGAGGATAATAGTTCAATGACTCATTGCACATTTAAAGAGCATGAAAATAGTCATGAATCACCATACATGAGCAGAAATATAGCAAGATACATAGTTTTCAATGCTATTACTTCATTACAAATGACTAAATAATAGTTGAAGATAATAGTTCAATGACTAATTGCACATTTTAGGAGCATGAAAATATTCATGGATCACCATACATGAGTAAAACTATAGCAAGATACATAGTTTTCAATGCTATTACTTCATTATATGCTCGTGATGAATTATTATTGAATTATGGATGGTGTAGACCTCCAAGAGCACCTTTTAGCTAGATTCTTACATATTTAAATTTATGTTTAAAGTTTACTTTTCATTCATTTATGGAATATTAATGATTTTTCACTCATGTGTGTAGATTCCAATGTATGATATTGATGATCTTCCACCACACCATTCAAAGTTGCGAGTAAGACCTCATTTATTAGAAGCTTCCATGAGGAGGCTACGCAAAATTGATCCTCTCAAATATACAAGATTGAAAGACCTATATTCAAAAGAAAATAACGTACGAGATTTTGCAATAATGATGAAGATGATGGCATGGCAAATTTTATTGAGGATTGGTATCAAAATGATAGTGAAAGCATTGATATTTCTAAAAATGAGAAATATCTTCGAGAAGAATGTCTATAGCATATATATGAAGGAAGTCGCTTGATATGACTAAGTGCAAACTTACTTATTTTCAATCCTCAAAATTGGTTTGGATAGATCATTCATATCACTTTTTTTTCATGAACTTATAGGTCACTATTTGAAAAGTTTTTACCAAGCAAGAATATTTTTCCTACATCACATGATGAAATGAAGAAGATAATCAACAAGCTCGGTATAGATTATCAGTGTATGCATGCATACACATACATACACATGTTATGAAAGTAGGGCCAAAGTGCATCAAACGAACACTTTCTGTCCACCCACCTTTAGAATCTTCCAGATACATTTGCTTCTACCGTTTTCCAGTTGACCTAATACCTACACTACACTCTCATTTGATTCTAAAGGATGAGCGGACAAAAATTGTTCATTCGATATGCATATGCATATGCATACACATACACATACACATATGCATACACATATACATAAGCATACACATACACATACATATATGCATACACATACATATATACATGCATATATATTTATTTATTTATTTATTTATTTTCATTCATATCACTTTTTTTATGAACTTAGATGTTACTATTTGAAACGTTTTTACCAAGCAAGAATATTCTTCCAACATCACATGATGAAATTGATGGAGAGTGTTAATCTCCAAAAGAACAACCTATTCTTGTGATTAGAGCACCTCTATACCAAGAATAAGTCAAAACCTTTCACTCATTTAGAGGATCAATTACTAACTATCAAAAGATTAACAATTCTGTGAAGAAGATGAAACACAGAAAAGTCTGCTGCACTATTTCTCCACATTGACCTATCAAACATGTAAAGTTTTTGATGAAACTTTGTACAAAGTATCTCCTAGAGATTGCGCATCTACTCCAAGTTGAATCACTTCAAAAGATTTAGTATAACTTGAGAAATCAACTTCTCAAGTTACCTATGTCAGAAACTGTCATTCAGAACAGTCGACTTTACACCTGTAACTTTTAAGACTTGGTTCTCCTTGAATAGAACCCGTTTTCCAAAATGCTTCTAGACATGAATAGCTTATCTTCCAACTTAAAGATTAAGCCCTCACTCATGCAAAACTTTAAACTGTGCTAGGAGAAATGATCAAAACATTAACTTCGAAATCTGCACCTGTTTTAGGAACCAGTGAACATACTTCACATATGAATGTTCCTACACTTAATTCACTCAGCTTGATTACAATTGGAAGCTAAAACTTTGCACAGAGGTCAAGCAACTCTCAACTTAGACTTGTACAAAAGCATTTCACAATTGATCTACTGTAGAAGGAGAACACGCAGAAACATCGGGCGCAAAAATTTTCATTTACTCAGAAGAAATACAGTTGAGTGATGAGAGCTAACTCAACTAACTTTTCCTCTATCTCATGACTTCTACCTTCCTCAATCTTGACTTCTAACTATTGTCACATATGCTCTCATGTTTGCCCCGACTTTTCTCAAAGTATTTATAGATAAATTTGTACATGATTCTTACTAAACAAAAGATCTAAGTCAGCTATGACTATACTAATGTACATATGTGTACACTTCTCTTGTCCTCTGAATGTAATCTTCTTCCACACTTTAGGAATTGATTCTTCCTTCATCATTTGATCTTCCAAGCCTTCAATTGGTGATTGGTCTGCACCAACAGCTCCCCCTCAATCATCAATTGAGGTTTTCTCTGTCTTCTTTATACTTGCCATGTCTTTGAACCTTTGTAACTTAGGTCCATCCAAGCTCTTTGTCATCATATCTGCCACTTGTTCTTTTGTTGGAGTGTACATCACTTCAATCTCTTTATCTAGTACCTTTTCCCTCAAGAAATGATACTGAATCTCTATATGCTTAGTCCTGGCATGAAAAACAGGGTTAGCTGCCAAATACAAAGAACTCATATTGTCTCCAAAAATTATTGGAGTACTATGATCAATCTCAAAACTTTTCATCAAAGTCTTCAACCATATCACTTCCTTTGCAGCTTCTACCATTCCCTTATACTCAGCTTCTGTGGATGATAAAGCAACTGTATGTTGCTTCTTTGAACACCAAGAAACTAACTTATCTCCAACATAACAGAGATATCCATGAGTAGACCTTCTATCATCTGAGTCACCTGCCCAATCTGCATCACTAAACACTTTGATTCTTGTGTCAGAAGTGAAACCATAATACAAACCTTCACTTAGGGTTCCTTTGATATATCTGAGTACCCTTTGGGCTGCAATCCAATGAGTCTTCTTTGGACAATGCATAAATTGTCACAACACACCTACTGCATATGATAGATCTGGCCTTGTCAAGGTAGCATAGATTAAACTACCTACCAAACTCTGATATTTCTTCATATCATTGAACTCTTCACCTCCATACCTGCTTAATTTATGATTTACCTCCAATGGTGTAGTTGAGGTCCTGCAATCTTCCATGTTAAACTTGACTAGAAGATTCTTCAAGTATCTCTCTTGTGAAACATATACTCCATGTTGAGTATACACAATCTGCATTCCTTCACTAGCAAGCTACTATCTGCCTTTGATGCTTGAAATCCACATTCATTCAAGAACTTGACCAATCTGTAATTCCAAGCTCTTGGGGCTTGCTTCAACCCATATAAAGCTCTCTTGAGCTTACACACATAATCTGATCCAATTGATTCCATGAAGCCTTCTGGTTGCTCCATATATACTTCATCTGCAATGTATCCATTTAGAAATGCATTTTTCACATCCAGTTGTGATAATTTCCATCCCTTACAAGCAGCAATAGCAATCAATGTCCTAATTGTAGACATCTTAGCAACAGGACTAAAGGTTTCATCATAATCTACCCCATAAGTTTGGGCATAACCTTTGACCACAAGTCTAGCCTTATATCTAGACACCTTACCATCTGCAAACCTCTTTGTTTTAAATACCCACTTACATCCAATGACCTTCTGATTCTTTGGTCTTGGTACTAGTTCCCAAGTTTCATTTTCAAGTAGAGCATCATACTCTTCCTGCATTGCCTTCTCCCAATTCTGTTTACCTTTGGCTTCTTCATAAGTGGTTGGATCTTCTTCTGTTTTCACAATGTAAGCATAATCTTTTGTTGTTAGGAAAGATGTATCATAACTATACCTTATAGGTTCTTTCCTTTCTCTTGTAGATCTTCTGATTTCTGCACTTCTTGAAGTTTCAGCCTCATTTGATTCTGGATCAAATCTTGGCCCTTCTTCTACATGATCCTGCACTCTACTTCTAGAGTCAACTTCATCAACAATTTCTTCACAAACTTTTACCTTTGCCTTTCCTTTTCTTTGTATCTCTTCAACACCTGCAAACTCATTTGGTGATCCTGTATACCACATGTTTTGCTCATCAAATGTCACATCTTTAGTAACAAGAAATTGCTTTGTGGATGGACTCCACAACCTGTAACCCATTTGTCTATCATCATATCCAATAAACACATACTTCTCTGCTTTTGGTTCTAGCTTATGTCTTAATTGTGAAGGAACATAAGCATATGCAATACATCCAAATACTTTACAATGATCAAGACTAGGCTTCTTACCCCACCATGCTTCATAAGGGGTTCCTCCATCCAAAGCTTTGCAAGGCAACCTATTCACAAGGTATGTTGCAGTGTTAATGGCTTCTGCCCATAAGTAATTTGGACAATTCTTTTCCTTCATCATGGCTCTTGCAAACTCTACAAGAGTCCTATTCCTCCTTTCTGCTACTCCATTCTGTTGAGGGGAGTACCTGCAAGCTACTTCTCTTTTGATACCTGCATTCCACAAATAATCATCAAACTCTTTTGAGAAATACTCTCCCCCTCCATCTGATCTTAACCTCTTGAGCTTTTGTCCTGTGATCCTTTCTGCATAGGCATGAAAATGTTTGAATGTCTTGAAAACTTCTGATTTATCCTTGATTACATACAAAGTAATCCACCTAGTTGCATCATCAACAAACAACACATAATATCTAGATCCATTTATGCTATAGTCCCTTGAGGGACCCCATACATCTGTATGAACCAATTCAAGCATATTTGAATACTTGTACCCTGATTTGTTATAAGAACTCTTATGTGCTTTACCTAATTGACAAGCTTCACACTTGTACACCATATGTTGCCCTTCAATGTTTGGCAATCCAAGCACTATCTGATTCTTTGACATCTCCTTTATAGCTCTCTCATTGAAATGACCTAGCCTTTTATGCCATAGGTCTAATTCAGACACCTTTTGACCTCCATAGGTAAACAATGCATGTCCCACATTACCTTGGACTTTGAGAGTGAACAATCTTCCTTCCTTTTTACCTGCAATTATGTTTCTATATCCCTGATTTGGATCTTGTACATAAACACCATCATTTGTGAATCTTACCTCATATCCTTTCTCCACAATTTGCCCTACACTTATCAGATTTTTAGGAATAGTAGGAACATAAAGTACCTTACTCAGAAGTGTACTTCCACTCTTTGTCTTCACTGATCCAATGCTCTCCACTTTATGTTTGGTATTGTCACCTGTCTGAATTGTATGTCCATTCACCCTTGCTTCCATATCAGTCATCAAGGATAGATTCCCACTCAGATGGTTGCTGCACCCTGAGTCAATATAAAACACTCTTTGATCTTCTCCCATTGATTCATGAGTTGCATTCAAGATAAGAGTCATGTCATCCTTCTGATCTGATGCATAATTGTAATAATTATTGTTGTAGGACTGAGATTGGAAGTTTCTTCCACCTCCTCTACCATATGATGTCCTACCTCCTCTTCCTCTGAAATTGCCTCTTTGGTTTCTGCCTCCTCTACCTCTTTGACTATAATTCCGATTATTGTTTCCACCATTTTGATTGTTATACCAACAATCATTTGCCAAATGATTTGTTCTGCCACAAATCCAACAAGCTTTAGCATTATCTTTATTCTTACCTCCTCTTCCTTTACCTCTGAAATTCATCTTTCCTTTTGTGAAATTAGCTTGATTTGAATTCCCTTCATCATCATTTGATTGCTTTCCCTTGCCATTCTTTTTCTTGTCCTTAGAGTACATAGCTTGACTTGTACTTCTATCATTGTCTCCTTTAAGATCCTGCTCAAAGGTTAGCATGTGTCCTAGCAATTGATTAAGATCAGGAGTAAAGTGGTCAAGTGACAATTCTATGGATAATATAAAAGGCTTCCACTTCTCATCTCCTCTCAAACCTGTAAGTATTTGTCTTACCAACTTTTCTTCTTCAATATCTTCATCCACTGCTCCCAAGCTATCTGCAATATCTTTCATCCTTGCCACATAATCTGAAATTGATTGTGAGCTCTTCTTCTTGAAGGTTGTGAACTCAGCCCATAGTGAGGACTTCCTTGACTTAGTTGTATTTTGGAAATGCTCTTCCAAGGCATTCCAAACATCTGTGGCACTTTCCAAACCTCTGATGTGAGGTAGAAGGTAATCATTTACAGCCATGTAGATGATACTCCTTGCTTGAGCATCTTTTCTCATCCAAGTCTTCAACATTGCAAGCTCTTCCCTAGTAGGAATACTTGGATCTGCAAACTCAGGTTTTTCTTCATCTCCTGTAATAAATGATATAAGATCTTTGCTCATGAGGTGTGCTTCCATCCTCATGGACCATGCTGGATAGTTCTCCCTATCTAGCTTATCAATCTGCAAGCTTTCTCCCATCTTGTGTCCACCTGTGTATTGAAATCTTCAAGCTTTACAAACAATGTATGTACCTTTACTTCGAATTGGACTCCTTTTGCCTTTCTTGATGTCAAATAGTCTTCTCCTCGAGCTTTGACTCCAAGCTTTCACTTCTTAGTCCTTCAAGTGTTGAATTTCTTGAATCTGCAGCAGTCGGGATCCTCCTTTCTTCAAATTGATGTCTCCTGCTCTGATACCACTGATGGAGAGTGTTAATCTCCAAAAGAACAACCTATTCTTGTGATTAGAGCACCTCTATACCAAGAATAAGTCAAAACCTTTCACTCATTTAGAGGATCAATTACTAACTATCAAAAGATTAACAATTCTGTGAAGAAGATGAAACACAGAAAAGTCTGCTGCACTATTTCTCCACATTGACCTATCAAACATGTAAAGTTTTTGATGAAACTTTGTACGAAGTATCTCCTAGAGATTGCACATCTACTCCAAGTTGAATCACTTCAAAAGATTTAGTATAACTTGAGAAATCAACTTCTCAAGTTACCTATGTCAGAAACTGTCATTCAGAACAGTCGACTTTACACCTGTAACTTTTAAGACTTGGTTCTCCTTGAATAGAACCCGTTTTCCAAAATGCTTCTAGACATGAATAGCTTATCTTCCAACTTAAAGATTAGGCCCTCACTCATGCAAAACTTTAAACTGTGCTAGGAGAAATGATCAAAACATTAACTTCGAAATCTGCGCCTGTTTTAGGAACCAGTGAACATACTTCACATATGAATGTTCCTACACTTAATTCACTCAGCCTGATTACAATTGGAAGCTAAAACTTTGCACAGAGGTCAAGCAACTCTCAACTTAGACTTGTACAAAAGCATTTCACAATTGATCTACTGTAGAAGGAGAACACGCAGAAACATCGGGCGCAAAAATTTTCATTTACTCAGAAGAAATACAGTTGAGTGATGAGAGCTAACTCAACTAACTTTTCCTCTATCTCATGACTTCTACCTTCCTCAATCTTGACTTCTAACTATTTTCACATATGCTCTCATGTTTGCCCCGACTTTTCTCAAAGTATTTATAGATAAATTTGTACATGATTCTTACTAAACAAAAGATCTAAGTCAGCTATGACTATACTAATGTACATATGTGTACACTTCTCTTGTCCTCTGAATGTAATCTTCTTCCACACTTTAGGAATTGATTCTTCCTTCATCATTTGATCTTCCAAGCCTTCAATTGGTGATTGGTCTGCACCAACAATTAAGACATAGGAACGCTCACCCATTTATGTTGGTCCTTCAATCCTCTCCCTTCCTTCACTCTGGCCTATAATGAGGCCTTTATCACCCTAGTCAATAAAGGGAAATCCCACCTTCAATTTAGGCTCCAAAAAATTAAAATCAAGCTAGATACAAAGAGGAAATAAAAGAAAAAAGAATCTTCACATTTTCTTTCATGATTGGTGGGTGGAAAAACAAGATAAATTGACTAAAGAAATGTGCAAATTCATGAAGAAAAAGCAACACAAAGAAGAGATACCATAGGTGATTGACAACCATGGGGTAGAATGTAATACAGACAAAGAGAATACTCTACTAACCATCAATCACTTCATTCAATTTATGGGAGTGTCCACTCTAATTACTTCTCAAAGGCATGATTATATGGCAACCATTTCTAGAATAAGAACCATCTCTAGAATAAGATGTTGTGTTTGAATTGGCCCCATATCACATGGGATTTCAAGTATGTGGAGTTGGGGCATCCTCTCATAGAGAATAAAACTTTGGTGCTAATGTGACAAGTCATATACCCAAGAATTCAAACTAATGCCAAAGCTAATAAAATTTGTGGAGTCCTTCAGTGGTTAAGTGCTACCTCTATGTAGAGAAGACCTTGTTCACCTCTTCCTTTTGTGCCTTAGAAATAACTCGATTTGACAGGTTCTTACTAGGACATTAATATTATAGAATCAAAACAATTGAAAGAAAGGTTTACTTGGAGAAGTGATCCACTTCCATTTTTCCTTGTGGAGTGCCATTAAGGGGGCAACCGCTCTCAAAGATATGAAAACGAAGATATACTACCAACTTCGACAACCATATGAAATAATGGCTGATTGAAAAGCTCATAGGCAGACATCGTAGAGTTATCTCTCTCTCTCTCTCTCTCTGTACAGACACACAAACACATATATATATATATATATATATATATATATGTGTGTGTGTGTGTGTGTGTGTGTGTGTGTGTATAGCCAACCGGTAGGTCCTCACTTAAATTCCCACCATTGGTATAAGGACCTATAAAGTATTGATATATTTTGTTAGTGATATGTGTGAATGCATTTTGGACCACTGGGGCATATTTTTTGCTCTATAGGAGGTTTTTTTCTTTTGGCTTGTATATACACCTATAACCCTAACGTGTGAATTATTCTTGTACATTTACTTGATAATTCATTCGGTATTGTGTTGTGATTCAAGCTTCTTCTTCTTCTTCTTCTTCTTCTTCTTCTTCTTCTTCTTATTCTTCCTTGTGTTGTTGACGTGCTTCTATAGACCTCAAACTCTAACAATTGGTATCAGAGCAAGTTGGTGCTTCTTCTAGGGCATCCTCAAAATCCTTTTGATCATTGTTGGAGAATCACACGGAAGTTGTTGAGCGTACTCGAGGTGATTAAGAATTTAAAACTACTTCACTTAGTGCCATTGAAATTTCAATATGAGCTCGGTTTTGCCTCCAAACACACTATCATAGTTGTTATGTAGACAATTTCATCCTTTTTTGCCAAACGTATATACATGTTTTGGTTTTCCACTACAAGCATCTCAAAGTCTGGTGCAAGTTTAGCAAAGCTCAACATGGTGGTCTTATTCAACTTTTTGAGATACAATCATTTTGCATCTGGGTGTTTATTCAGTGGCCATGGCTAAAAGCAATGATGTTGTCTGTATGTTGGTTGTTGAGGACACGTTGGATGGAACCAATTACTCTTCATGGGCATATATAATGCATCATGTATTGGTAGAAAAACAATTGTGAAATTATGTAGGTTATTGAAAAAAAAGCCCTATTACACTTGTAGGAGCAACTTTGTTGGGATGCCAGAGATGCTCAAGCACATGCATTTATAGCCGTTTCTATCAAATATGCCATTGTGCCTCATATTCACTCTTGCAAAATACGAAGGGAGGCTTGGGATGCACTTACATTTTTATAGTGGGCAAGAATTGAGGCTCATGTTGCTTAGCTCCGAAAACAGTTGGAGACTGAGCATATGAATGAAGGAGATTCCATGAATAGTTTTTTCACAAAGATCAAAGATTTGAAGGAACATTTGATTTCTACTGATGGTCTTACCACACACTTCAATTGTGTAGATTTTCTTATGGTCTTCTAGATTCATATAAAAGTTTTGCTTCTACTCTTTGATCGATGATCAAAGGAAATATAGGTGCCTTAACATTTGAGGATTAGCGTCTATTTTGTTACAGGAAGATTAGTCTAGGTAGAATAGGTGAATAGGTATATTATGCATGTTGCAGATCAAGGTCTCTTAGCTAGTCTAAAGAGAAAGGGTGAATGGAGCTCATCTACTAGTAAAAAATATGCTAGTATTGCACAATCAAAGAAGGAAGAGAAAGATGAGAATAAAATAGAAAAGGAGAAATAATTTTGCAGATACTATAAAGGAAATGATTATGTCAAAAAGATTTGTGCAAAACTAGCTATAAAAGAGGCAAAGAAGAAAGAGGATGGAATGTTTGTTGTAGAGACTTTTATACCTAAAACAAAGTGTGATAATCTTATGCAGAATGAAGAATGCCTTTGTCCCATCTTCTCATGAAAAATTTATGTCTATAGTAAACTCATATGTTTTGTACTTTGAAAATGGGGCAAGCAAACATATTACCTTGTACTTTAGTTCACTTGAGCCTGTGGCTATAGGGAATACTATCACGTGTGCCAACAAATCCTCTTATCCTATCATGGGAGTTGATAAGATCATTCTAACTACTATTGGTGGTAGTTCTTTTACATTTTTAGATGCTTTGTTTATCCCAAGGATCAAGAAAACTCTATTGTCAGTTTCAACATTAGCCAAGATTGGCTTGGTTGTCAAATTTGGTGATGGCAGATATAGAGCTCATGATCTGTCAAATGGTGATCTTATTATTGCTTCAGACATTTTATGTTAGGGTTTGTATAAGCTCATAAACTATTTAAAATGTCTCAATGATTCAGCATGTGCGCTTCAAGATTCTTAGGCTATGTCAGATGCAAAGCTTTTGCATGCATGCTTTGATCATCTCAATTTTGCTAGTTTGTTATGCATACTTAAATCTAAAATAATGTCCTTTTTGCCCAAACTTGAGGCACTTGGTAAACATGTAAGTGAGTGCTATATTTTGGGCAAATGCAACATTCATCCTTCCCAAAACATGGTTCAATTAGAGCTACTAAAAAATCACAGCTAGTTCATAGTGATGTGTGTGGTTCTATGCAAACACGTTCTTTTGAAAACTACCTTTACTTCGTGAATTTTATTGATGATTTTTCTAGCCATGCATGGGTGTATCCATTGGAAGTGAAGCGTGAAGTGTTTATGTGCTTCAAATAGTTTTTACCTTTTTTGAGAATATGTCATTATGTAAAAGGGGCACCCTCCATATTGATCAAGGTGGGGAATACATGTATTCTGATTTTAATGCATTTATGGCTGAGCATGGGAAAAAACATCAATGTAGAGTGACATATACACCTAAATAAAAATGATGTTTTTGAAAGAAAGAGCATGTCTCTCATGACGATGGCAAGGTGCATGGTCAAAAGTGAAGGTTTACCACATAGCTTCTTGCTTGAGGATGTTATGTGTGCAACCTATGTACTTAAAAAGTGTCCCACCAAAGCATTGCAATCTATCACTCCATATGAAGCTTAGCATGGTTGCACACCATTTGTTGCTCATCTGCATGTTGTTGGTTTGCTAGCATATGCATTAGTGCCTAAACATTAGTGCACGAAACTAGATGATAAAGCACTAAAACGTTTTTTTGTTGAATACAATTTTGAAAGCAAAGGTTATTATCTGTATCATCAATAGATTAAATACATTAAGGCTAGCCATGATGTGGTGTTTTTGAAAGATGCAATTCAGCCATCACTTTCATGTACTAAGGAGACAATCATTAGCTCCAAATATGTGTATGAAACTTTTTTGCCTCTTCTTATAGGTGGAAAATGAAGTGCTAGTCCAAATGTAGCAAGTTCTCAGCCTTTATAGGTTCCACATGATGATGATGCGGATGATCCCATTTTTATGCAAATTTACATGATGCACTTGATGAGAGAGCTAATGTAGAGGAGGAAAAAACTATGCCTAAATGGCTAGTGCACACTTTGTGAGATAGAAAATTAGATGCATCTCTATCATATCATACTTCTTTTGCATCAGATTGCTATGCATGGCTGTCTCTTGTCTTTGTGATGAGAATGAGACTATTTCTTTTGATGAAGCACAAACTTAAGAGAATTTGATGACTGCTATGCAACAACTACTAACTATATATTATACCTCATCATGTGGTTGACCTTCACTACTATGCGTCATGGCTAACAAATGCTCGTTTTTGGAGTTTTTTGAGGAGTTAGAATAGCTACCTTGCCCTTTGTAATTGTTCCCACCTTTCTTGTACCAACAATCTTTGGCATAGTCTCCTTGCTTCCCACAATTGAAGCATGTATTTGAGTTGGAGTAGCCTCTACCTCCATATCTCCCTCCTCTACCTTGTCCTCCTCCTCTTGATGATTGACCTTCATCTTGGCTTGATTGACTCCCTTGAGAGCATTGATGGCTTTGTTGGTGGTTGTTCCTTTGTTGGTATATGCAATACCGAAGCACATGCGGAAGGTGATGGGCTGGTTACCCAACGAGATCTAAATGAGAACTTGAATCACTTTTTTTTTCAATGCTCTATAGTCCACTTCCTCTTCTTAGTGCTAAGTCACAACTTCAATGCATCATTACCACACAACTTCATACATAGAAATTCATCCAAAAAATCACATTGATATAAGATCATTTATACCACAGGATTCATACATCAACTAAAGAGAATCATATTTTTCCTTTAGATATCCGATCGGATGTCATCAACTTAATCGACTTACATATGAGTACCTTTCACACAATCGGTATTCTCTTCTTACAAACAACCTTCATAAGGAATCCTTACATCAATATTCAAAGTTATATGATCAAAATCTCACTGCGCATGCTTTGTATTTACATGTGCGTGAAAAACAATTATCATACTGTGTCTCTTTCAATATCTAGCAATCTTGTATGTTAAAATAACAAACACTTCGCAACCTGAACATATGAGTTCTCATTCCATGATATGTATCATATATGAATACATGGTATTCTGTAAAGCAAGCCATTTGTTAGAACCTGTGATAGCATAAACCGCATCTCATATTTTTGGACTTTGCTCACTGCATATCTCCTGCTAAATCAAACTCTGCATATATCTCAATAGAGTGATGCATAATAATCTTGCACATCCTGTTCTTCAAATATGATATAATATATCACATAGAATTAGTCAACATCAAATACATGAAGTTAATCATTTACATACAAGATCATTTGTGACATAAGGACAACAGTTTAATATCATGAGCATATTATATGACATTCTTCAGTCCTGCACAAGCGCATCCCTCCATAGTAGTACCTGTATACACTTGTTTCTCCATCAGCACAATCAGATCATATATGCAAAACTTTAAACTGTGCTAGGAGAAATGATCAAAACATTAACTTCGAAATCTGCGCCTGTTTTAGGAACCAGTGAACATACTTCACATATGAATGTTCCTACACTTAATTCACTCAGCCTGATTACAATTGGAAGCTAAAACTTTGCAGAGAGGTCAAGCAACTCTCAACTTAGACTTGTACAAAAGCATTTCACAATTGATCTACTGTAGAAGGAGAACACGCAGAAACATCGGGCGCAAAAATTTTCATTTACTCAGAAGAAATACAGTTGAGTGATGAGAGCTAACTCAACTAACTTTTCCTCTATCTCATGACTTCTACCTTCCTCAATCTTGACTTCTAACTATTGTCACATATGCTCTCATGTTTGCCCCGACTTTTCTCAAAGTATTTATAGATAAATTTGTACATGATTCTTACTAAACAAAAGATCTAAGTCAGCTATGACTATACTAATGTACATATGTGTACACTTCTCTTGTCCTCTGAATGTAATCTTCTTCCACACTTTAGGAATTGATTCTTCCTTCATCATTTGATCTTCCAAGCCTTCAATTGGTGATTGGTCTGCACCAACAGAAATGATGACGATAATCAACAATCTTGGTATAGATTATCAGTGTATACATGCATGTCCTAACGATTGTCTTTTATATAGAGGTGAATATGCAGACTCTTTGACATTTTCAAAATGTCAATCTTCTTGATATAAGGACAAAGAGGGTAAAATCCCAAAAAAGGTATTGAGACATCTTCCATTTCTCTACGAATTAAAAATAGGTTTCAAAGCCCTAAATTATCAAAGCTTTTGACATGGGGATTTGATCATGAAAGTACTAATTGAGTAATGAGAATTCTAGAAGATAGTGCAGCTTTTTAACATATTGATTCTAGATGGCTTGATTTTGCACAAGAGCCATGCAATATAAAGTTAGGACTTGCATTAGATGAGGTTAATCCATTTTCAATGAAATCTAGTAAATGGTCAACATGGCCAGTGGTAATCATCAACTACAATCTCTCACCATACCTTAGCATTGAAAAGGAACATGTAATGCTTTTACTTTTAATCCCAAGAAAAAGACAAGTTAAAGACATGAATATATATCTTGATCCTCTTATTGATTATCTCTAAGAGTTATGGAGATGTACTAATGTCATTGATGTATCAAAAAGCATCAATCAAATACATTATGGTTCATGGAACTGTGGCTTAGACTATACACAGTTTTCTAGGATACAGTGCATGTTCAAGTAAGGATGTAATTGTTTTATTTAATATGTATACACTTCTACGTGAGTTAATCCAATTATATTTTTTATGGTTTTTATGATGCAAGAATGTCTACTAAGGGATATAAGGCTTGTCCTTATTATGGTGATTGGTTGAGATTAGTTTATAGTAAGAATCTCAATTAAAATCATTTATCTTCGACATTGATGGCTCTTGTCTACGATCATCCATTAAGATGCAAAAGAGAAGCAATACATTTTAATAAAAAGATTGAAATAGGTCAATGTCCAAAACCAATGACACCTAGGGATTGGTATCAAAAAAGGACACATGGGCCTCTTATAGATCCACAATCCAAAATCTTCACTGATGATGAAGATGATGAGAATGTGAAGATTAGATGTAAAAGAAAACTAACGCTAGCAGAGAATATGTCGATATGGCATTCTTTGGAGTATTGAAGAGAGTTAAAGATCTGTCATCTTCTTGATCCTATGCATATTTTCAAGAATATTGGTTATTCATTCTCGAAACATCTTGGATTAAAAGACACAATAGCATCAAGAAATGATTTAAAGGATCAAAACTCAAAACCAAATGTATGGTCAATTTTTTATAGAAATCGATAGGAAACAACTTATGCACGTGCTCCTTGGATACTTATGAAAAAAGAGATGCAAACTATCAACAATAGAATTCAATCGATTAGAACACCTATAGGATATGGAGCATCTTTCCAAAACATGTTTACTATGGATAATAGGAGCTTATCTGGGTTAAAGACACATGATTGGCATAACTTTTTGAAGCACATTCTACCTCTGGTTATCAATGGATGTACAACGAAAGGAGTAAGGGATGTGATCTATCATCTTGGATCACTTGTAAGGTAACTATTATCTTTTTATATTAAATATATAATACTATTTGATACCAATGGCAACACGGAAGCAGCTATTTTCCCAACAATCCTCCAATGAGTTTGCCATCCTGTGATGACCCGAGCCAGAATGTTCCGCATATCAATTTTTGGGGACCACCCTTAACCTCCAAAAATGAAATTATGGTATATCTCAACCCTTATATTTTCTAATTGATGCTGCCACTAGTGAACATGTCAATTGGGCATTATTCTTTTTTCCACATATCCATCATGAGTGCCAAACAATTATGCATCATTTAGCCAAAGGTGAATGTCCCTGCACCCCTCTGCCTCAACTTCTATCATTCCTCCTCCCCGTCATGAACCCTGTTTCAAACCCTCCGACGGGTAATTTGTTATTACGCAAGGAGTTTGAGCAGATAATGAGATGTGACAATGACAATGAAGACTTTTTTCAATTTTTTTTGGGAGAAACGTAGGAAGGCAAGCCCTTCTCAGATCCAAGTTCATGCATCTTCGAGTAAGGTAATCCTTCAGGACAGAGCTTCATCCCTGCATGCATCTTCCACCCCACCCTCACCTAAGGAAAAAACCATTGAAGACACTGTTATTGAAGATGTCCAACACACCGAGATGGGAGATAAGCAATAGGAGGTCATCTAAGACACAGACCAAAGGATACAGTTGTTGACAGCACCCATCAAACCATGCAGGAAGTGATAGTTGAATCCCTGGTCCACCAGGAAGTCCAGTAGGACAAAGTTGATTCCACTGCACCTCCATCTCCACTGAAGTCCATGCCTGATGGTAACAATATAGACAATCCGGTAAACCCTCTTCCTTCACCTTCTTGGGCACCCTTACCCCCTAGTCCCCCGGTACGCCCTTCGTCCCGTGATCACTCGGTGGAAGTCTCTCACTCTCATCCTATTCCCTCTTCACCTATTTATTCCCCCCCTTCCTCTTCTGCTATGTCAAGCCTTCTCTACCATTATCAATTTTTTTAGTATTGGATGTGTTTTTGCAATTGGTCCAGATCGGTGACTTCCTTACTCATTTATACAAGCAACTACCTACTCACGTACATGATGCTCAAGAGTCCTTACGTATTGAATATCAATCAAAAGTTGATGTGTTAGAGGCAGATATCGCTCCCCTGTAGGAAGAGATTTTGGTGACCAGAGCCAATGAATGTTTATTACAAGAACAGGTTACCATGAAGTATGATATTATTACAGCTAAAGACATGGAGATCGCTCTTCTTAAGCAAGCGTGGACTGATAAAGATGATGCAATGACCGCTCTTGGTTGTGATTTGGCTAATACTTGCACCCATTTTGCCAAAATCGAACAAGCTTATAAGGTACTATCTGATACAGCACTACAAGGTGAAGCAAAACTGAGGCAAGTTAGAGAAGAATTGTTCTAAAAGTTCAAATGCTAGATGAAGAAATTGTTCATACCGTCAAGTTAAAGAAAGAGATCGAAGCTATTCAGAAGGAGCACCAAGACTTCTTTCAAAAATGCAGTTTCAGCAGCAGGAGTTGGACCGTCACAAAAAGCAGCTTGGTATTCACCAGGAACGATTGTCACAAATAGATGCAAAGATTGTTGATGCCAAGTTACATAGAGATACACCCATCACCAATGACTTCTATCTACAAGAGGCTTTCTTGCAGAACCAAATTAACGTTTTGTACGCACAAGTCATTGCTTCCAATTCGGTGTGCACAGATGCTCATTTGGTAGAACCACACATTCTCCAAGAGATGTTAGAGTCATTGAAGCAAAAAATTTCGTGTATTTTTAAATTATCTCGCACTATGTATATTCAAGGCATAATCGATGATTCTTAGCTAATTTTTGTAATTAACCAATTCTCGGTTCAAGT
>CM035435.1:38634485-38771985 GCA_020310875.1 Ceratopteris richardii | reverse complement strand
CATAGCTTGAACTCCAATCAAGAAACCTAAATCTTATAGGCATCCAAAAATTGAGGTTATCGCATTAAAATGTCACAATATCGAGGATGTAGAAGGAAATTGGTTAGGAAATGAGTTATACAAAGGTGCATGGGTGTACATGCAACCCTCTAGTTCATCCTGTAAGAGATCGTGTAAACTTCCATTGGAAAGGGAAGCTATTAGGCTTCAAAAAGCTCAAAAATGGTGAAACAATTGCCATTGTACAACATGTTTTTACAATGTCACGCATGAAATTGGAAAACTCAAACAAAATGAGATATCATATCACTTGTAATTATTACTCATCGATTCGAGTTCTAATTTCTTAATATACCTTATTAAGATATGTATTTTTTTGCTACAGACATATTTCCTTCTACCTTGGTGGAGGAGAAAC
This sequence comes from Ceratopteris richardii, assembly GCA_020310875.1. Lineage (NCBI taxonomy): Eukaryota > Viridiplantae > Streptophyta > Polypodiopsida > Polypodiales > Pteridaceae > Ceratopteris > Ceratopteris richardii. Next base: position 38,771,567 of record CM035435.1, on the reverse strand, counting down.
CACTTCATAGTCTTATAGGTACTTTCTAAGCATTGCATGCAGATGCTGGATCACCAGTCTTTCCACAAGCCTATCCTGCTCAGCTTTTACGAGAGAGATTTTTCTTTTACACACATACATATGTTGTACCCTCTTCATCAAATGATTTTGGCAGGTTAGAGATGATTAAGGTAGATTCTCTTTTCAAGCTCGAGTGGCCACAACCTAATATATGGACCTTGACATCTTTGAATCATAAGATGGTGATGGACATATATAACTCTTTGAAATTCATAAGAGTTTCTAGATCTGTAGGATTGCATGGATGTGTTCTTGTTCATTGTTTTGTACATATATTTCAGATATTCCAAATTCTAGAGACTTCAACAATGTGCATGTTAAAAGATATCACATATGAGCAGGTGGAGGGTTTAGTAGGTGAAAATTGGGGACTTATAGAAGGATGCACCAAAGGGGATATATACCTTTGTAAAATTGGTGCAATAGGCATAGGATTTTGATATTTTGAAAGACCGTACTCCATTGTACATTAGATTCTATTATGATCATTGGATGAGTAAACTTGGTGAATGGATACCATTACAAAGTTTTGAGGGTTTTTTAATTTCATTTGAAATTAAGATAAATCTATCCAACAAAAAAATGGAAGTTATTTCAGTTTGGATGCTTGGCAACGTGAGAGAACATCTAGTAACAATGGGATTTGAGGACCTAGATCAATCAAAGTTCAAAATACAAGGGCATAAGTTAAACAATTTATGGTACTTTTTCTTTTATTTATACAAATTATTATATTCAAATATGATATTATAAAGTTTTTTATTTGTCTACAGGTTGGTAAGAGGTTGGAGGATAAAATTAAAGTGCTTCCTGAATGGAGTGTAGATGGAACTCAACTTTCATTGTCATAGCTCAAGAACTATTTGAGTATTGTAGTTTAAGCATAATCCATTTTCCATTCATGATCCTTCCTCTGCTAAAATGTAATGCACATGCCAAAAATGAAAGATGTAAAACTTTTTTATCTCAATATGATGTACAAATTGTCAAATCTTTGATTTTTTTCATGGCAGTATATATTACACTTTTAGAATTCCAAGAATTTTATTTTTTCTATTGTGTAGATGTGGCATGCCTTATAATGTTAAATGAATATTTGTTTAATCTTTTTTATGAGCTTTTTTTTTTAGAGTTATATGCATGATTCTTCTCCTTGGAGTCATTATTTTTATCTTTAAATGGCTTCCATTCACTTGAAAATATTGAAACTATTATAAAAGCGGGTCTCATTCTCTCATTTCTCACTTTTGTAACCAACAAGAGCTAGAATCACTCCAAGAGCATGCACCCCATAGCAATCACGCTACCGTTACGTGTGATGGCTACCTCAACCTCTACTAACCCCCTCTCCAAACGTCCTCGAGAACTCTTCAATGAGTTCTTGGAATCAAATCCCTACAGAGGTCAAACACACTTGTATGACCTTGTCTCTAGAGTCCCTGATCTGGTCAAGGCAATTCAACTCAACTCTGATGTGCTCAAGGAAATCATAGAGTTCCTTGAGTACTACATCTTGTGCTTTTCCATAGATATCCCACCTTATGAAGGTAAGTGGGTATTGTGTGACCTTTTTCTCTACATTCATAAAGGTAATGAAGCTTTCATGAAGTGCCTTAAGCGCTTCATGGCAATGGCTATCCATGCAGTGCATTTTTTGGATGAAACAGTGCCTTTGATCAAACAACTCAACAAAAAGAAGAGGACGGGTACTAGGTACCTTTCTTACATTTCCACAATAATATTTATCATCAATGAGGAGCCAGAGCATGCACCCATGGATCTCCCAACCTTGTCACGGGGGGATTTGTTCATGAAAAAAATGAGCCTCAACCAGAGGTCATAAACTTAGCCAAAGAGAGTGGCATAGTCCATCGAGAGTTCCCTGGTGGTGTGGAGGACAAATTGTGTGAGAAATCAAGCATGGAAGAGCCCCCATCATCAAATCTCAACCCCTCTGAGCCCACATTACTAGAGGTGGAAATTGAATATCTCTCCATCATCATTGTCGATGGAGAGGAGTTAATTTTCCTTCATGATATTGAGAAGGGATTCAAAATCCGTATGGATGAACGCCAAAGTCTTTCCTCCACTATGTGAGATGTTCCACTTGATAATACATCTTATCTACTTGAAAAGAAAGCTATCCCACTCGGTGATTTTGAGACAGACACCATAGCAATGGTGTGTGAGGATATTTTGACATATGATAACAATTATACTATGGAAGAAGAGTTCAGTGCAACGCGAGAGAGAATAATGAAGAACAACATACCTACATCCCTAGTAGCAAAGCAGAGTGGGATGTCCCGCTCTAGCATAGATCTTAATACCCCTAGAAGAGGGGAGGAAGAAGACAAGCTTCATGATGTAAGTGGTTATTGAAGAATTGAAAATTTTAATTTAATAAGATTGGAGCTTGAGTTATCATTTTCTTGCTTAACAGGAAGCCATTGAAGTGGACAAGTTCGTGGCAAGGTCCAATGGGGATCGATCTTCTTGCAGAAGTGGCTCAGCCTTGGTAAACTACATTGAAAGTTGTCAAAGGATGTTTTTGTTATTGTCTACAAAGATTTTTACCACTCTTGCAAATGCTCTTCATGGTATGAGAAGCTCAACTAATTTCTTATACTTTTGTATCCCTGCAAATGCTCTGCAATGTCTCCATCGTCTTTGTGGAGCTCTTGCATTGGGAGGTATATTAGGTTGTCATTGACGTCTATGTCATGGTTGATAATTCTTTTTTCTTCAATGTACTTGATGTGAAGGTCTAGCTTCATCTTCCACATTCCCTTGTTGATGTGCATGCTGATTTTGCTCCTTTTCCTCCTCCGTTGGTATTTTGCCTTGTCCCTATGGAAGTGTTTTGCCTCCATGTGTTACCCTATGGCTTGTTGGAATGTGCATTTGATTCCATGGTAGTCGAGTGTTGCTTTCTTCATTAGTCGATGGTTCTCCATCGGAATCACTCTCCGATATAACCCTTCTTCTCACCATTTGTTTGGGTCTTGCATTGATGGGTGTCCTCTCTGGTGGCTCATCATCAGAGTCTGAATCTAGCCGTCCTTGAGACCAATCCTTTTGTTTATTTGACACTTTGTATCCTCACGATGGATGGCACCCAGATGGTGTGCCATCATGTGAGAGAGGCCTAGAAGTGGTGTGGGAACCACTTCGAGGTCTCTGGGAGGGTTGCAGCCATGGTGGGCATTGAGTTCCTTGAACATGGCTAGGATAGACCACATGGTCTTTCCTTGCGGTTTGCTTGGTGCATGCCACTCTTGAGTTGAAAAAGTGTGAAATGGAGTGAGTTCTCTCGATTTATAGAGTTTTCTTTAAAATTGTACGTTCACAATAGAATGGACAAAACCAGTTTAGAAACATACCAAGATTATATTGATCCTATAATTTACCGCATAATGGGATATAATGAGTTCACTTTACTTCCAAGTTGAGCCTTCTCGTTGTCTTTTAGCATGCCACTAAGCATGATGGAGAGGTCCTAATGATGACTTCCATTTCTCACTAGCAATAGTGTGTTGCATCCGTCTCGCAACTTTTGCCAAAAGTGACTCCCTTACTCGTTCCACAAAAAACTTTCTTCAAAATGTAGTGTAGTAAAGCCAATTAAACATCTCCTCCATATAGTTTGATTGCATTGAACCACCACCATGTCGCATGTTTTTGAAATACACAACTCTTCCTTTGTAGTATGACTTCTCCATTCCTTGGGTACTGAAAATCTCCAATGACCCATATCGATGCATGAAAAATGCTCCATGTGCAAATAAAATATGCTAAAAATTGTTAAGTACTTATTATTGATCATCTTCTTCTTTAGAGATACCTTGTAAGGGCATGGAAAAATGCTTTGCAAGATAGCTTTGTTTTGTAGTGTCTGCTTCAAAAGATTATACAATGCAGTGTATGCTCTAGTACTAACACCTGCTTCATCACATACCATCTGTACCTCCTTAGTAGTAATAATAGTTTCTAAGTTGCTTGCAAAATATTTAATCATTTGGCTCTTGATGTGATTTCCTATTGGTAACTCCAAAATCATAAGCACATGTTTGTTGCTTAAACAAGATCTCAAAAACTTCAATTGATCCTCTATTGTTGATGAAGCACGAGCATCTTCAACAAATGACTTGCACAATAAGAAATTCAATCTAAAAAGTATTTTAACATAAATAAACAAGTAAAACATGAACCTAAGTGTTTATGTATGCATGTATGTAATATGTGTGCAATGTTCAATGTATGAAATGTAATTCTTGCATGCATGTAATATGTATCATTTATGTATGCATATAAATTATATATTATATGTATGCAATCATTGTAAAATGAATGCATGTATGTGTAATATGTAATATGTATGCATGTATGCAATGTGCATGCACTATGAGTATATATATAACATGTATGCTACTTAACAATGCATATGCCATGACTCATGACAAGCTCTAGCCGTTTAGATATAAATGATAACAAATAAATCATAATCATGAACATAATGAGATTATGAATGCATGCATATATCAAATAATTAATACACAACTGCATGCCACATAAGTTCAGATAACGATGCAGGTAGCAACACACATGAATGTCCAAAGAACTTCAAGTCATGAGTCATCATCTTCATGCAACTTGCTCACGTGCTCCAATGCTGAAATTTTCCTCAAATTATGTGCATGCAATCCTTTTCATGTTTACCAATGATAAGGTAAAGTTATATAAAAGACACATATCATATGTCTAATGGAACTAGCATTTTCTACCAAATGTTCCAATAAATATATATGAAAACATTTCAAACCTTTAATGGAACTCATGTTCTGTTCCAAACGTATATGGAAAGCATTCCAAACCAACCTTGGAGAGGGATCTCATTGATGGAGAGTGTTAATCTCCAAAAGAACAACTTATTCTTGTGATTAGAGCACCTCTATACCAAGAATAAGTCAAAACCTTTCACTCTTTAGAGGATCAACTTCTAATTATCAAAAGATGAACAAATCTGTGAAGAAGATGAAACACAGAAAAGTCTGCTGCACTATTTTTCCATATTGACCTATCAAATGTGTAAAGTTTTTGATGAAACTTTGTACGAAATATCTCCTAGAGATTGCGCATCTACTCCAAGTTGAATCACTTCAAAAGATTAAGTATAACTTGAGAAATTGATTTCACAAATTACCTATGTCAGAAACTGTCATTCAAAACAGTCGACTTTACACCTGTAACTTTTAAGACTTGGTTCTCCTTGAATAGAACCCGTTTTACAAAATGCTTCTAGACATAAGTAGCTTATCTTCCAACTTAAAGATTAAGCCCTCACTCATGCAAAACTTTAAACTGTGCTGGGAGAAATGACCAAAACATTGACTTCGAAATATGCGCCTGTTTTAGGAACCTGTGAATACACTTCACATATGAATGTTCCTACACTTAATTCACTCAGCCTGATTACAATTGGAAGCTGAAACTTTGCACAGAGGTCAAGCAACTCTCAACTTAGACTTGTACAAAAGCATTCCACAATTGATCTACTGTAGAAGGAGAACACGCAGAAACATCGGGCGCAAAACTTTTCATTTACTCAGAGAAAATACAACTGAGTGATGAGAGCTAACTCAAATTTACTTTCCTCTATCTCATGACTTCTATCTCCCTCATTCTTGACTTCTAACTATTGTCACATAAACTCTCATACATGCCCCGACTTTTCTCAAGGTATTTATAGATAATTTGTACATAATTCTTACTGAACAAAAGATCTAAGTCATCTATGACTATGCTAATGTACATATGTGTACACTTCTCTTGTCCTCTGATTGTAATCTTCTTCCACACTTTAGGAATTGATTCTTCCTTCATCATTTGATCTTCCAAGCCTTCAATTGTTGATTGGTCTGCACCAACAGCTCCCCCTCAATCATCAATTGAGGTCTTCTCTGTCTTCTTGATACTTGCCATGTCTTTGAACCTTTGTAACTTAGGTCCATCCAAACTCTTTGTCATCATATCTGCCACTTGTTCTTTTGTTGGAGTGTACATCACTTCAATCTCTTTATCAAGTACCTTTTCCCTCAAGAAATGATACTGAATCTCTATATGCTTAGTCCTGGCATGAAAAACAGGATTAGCTGCCAAATACAAAGAACTCATATTGTCTCCAAAAATTATTGGAGTACTATGATCAAACTCAAAACTCTTCATCAAGGTCTTAACCATATCACTTCTTTTGCAGCTTCTACCATTCCCTTATACTCAGCTTCTGTAGATGATAAAGCAACTGTATGTTGCTTCTTTGAACACCAAGAAACTAACTTGTCTCCAACATAACATAGATATCCATGAGTAGACCTTCTATCATCTGAGTCACCTGCCCAATCTGCATCACTAAACACTTTGATTCTTGTGTCAGAAGTGAAACCATAATACAAACCTTCACTTAGGGTTCCCTTGATATATCTGAGTACCCTTTGGGCTGCAATCCAATGAGTCTTCTTTGGACAATGCATGAATTGTGACAACACACCTACTGCATATGATAGATCTGGCCTTGTCAAGGTAGCATAGATTAGACTACCTACCAAACTCTGATATTTCTTCATGTCATTGAATTCTTCACCTCCATATCTGCTTAATTTATGATTTACCTCCAATGGTGTAGTTGAGGTCTTGCAATCTTCCATGTTAAACTTGACTAGAAGATTCTTCAAGTATCTCTCTTGTGAAACATATACTCCATGTTGAGTATACACAATCTGCATTCCTAAAAAATAAGATAAGTTTCCCAAGTCACTTATCTTAAACTCCTTCTCTATTTGCTTCTTGAGTTCATTGATTCCTTGAGCATCTGTTCCTGTAACAATAATATCATCAACATAAATACACATGTAAATGTATCCATTTTCACTTGCCTTCACTAGCAAGCTACTATCTGCCTTTGATGCTTGAAAACCACATTCATTCAAGAACTTGACCAATCTGTAATTCCAAGCTCTTGGGGCTTGCTTCAACCCATATAAAGCTCTCTTGAGCTTACACACATAATCTGATCCAATTGATTCCATGAAGCCTTCTGGTTGCTCCATATATACTTCATCTGCAATGTAACCATTAAGAAATGCATTCTTCACATCCAATTGTGATAATTTCCATCCCTTGCAAGTAGCAATAGCAATCAATGTCCTAATTGTAGACATCTTAGCAACAGGACTAAAGGTTTCATCATAATCTACCCCATAAGTTTGGGCATAACCTTTAACCACAAGTCTAGCCTTATATCTAGACACCTTACCATCTGCAAACCTCTTTGTTTTATATACCCACTTGCATCCAATGACTTTCTGATTCTTTGGTCTTGGTACTAATTCCCAAGTTTCATTTTCAAGTAGAGCATCATACTCTTCTTGCATTGCCTTCTCCCAATTCTGTTTACCTTTGGCTTCTTCATAAGTGGTTGGATCTTCTTCTGTTTTCACAATGTAGGCATAATCTTTTGTTGTTAGGAAAGATGTATCATAACTATACCTTATAGGCTCTTTCCTTTCTCTTGTAGATCTCCTGATTTCTGCACTTCTTGAAGTTTCAGCCTCATTTGATTCTGGATCAAATCTTGGCCCTTCTTCTACATGATCCTGCATTCTACATCTAGAGTCAACTTCATCAACAATTTCTTCACATACTTTTACCTTTGCCTTTCCTTTCCTTTGAATTTCTTCAACACCTGTATACTCATTTGGTGATCCTGAATACCACACATTTTGCTCATCAAATGTCACATCTTTAGTAACAAGAAATTGCTTTGTGGATGGACTCCACAACCTGTAACCCATTTGTCTATCATCATATCCAATAAACACATACTTCTCTGCTTTTGGTTCTAGCTTATGTCTTAATTGTGAAGGAACATAAGCATATGCAATACATCCAAATATTTTGCAATGATCAAGACTAGGCTTCTTACCCCACCATGCTTCATAAGGGGTTCCTCCATCCAAAGCTTTGCAAGGCAACCTATTCACAAGGTATGTTGCAGTGTTAATGGCTTCTGCCCATAAGTAATTTGGACAATTCTTTTCCTTCATCATGGCTCTTGCAAACTCTACAAGAGTCCTATTCCTCCTTTCTGCTACTCCATTCTGTTGAGGGGAGTACCTGCAAGTTACTTCTCTTTTGATACCTGCATTCCACAAATAATCATCAAACTCTTTTGAGAAATACTCTCCCCCTCCATCTGATCTTAACCTCTTTAGCTTTTGTCCTGTGATCCTTTCTGCATAAGCATGGAAATGTTTGAATGTCTTAAAGACTTCTGATTTATCCTTGATTACATACAAAGTAATCCACCTGGTTGCATCATCAACAAACAACACATAATATCTGGATCCATTTATGCTATAGTCCCTTGAGGGACCCCATACATCTGTATGAACCAATTCAAGCATGTTTGAATACTTATACCCTGATTTGTTATAAGAACTTTTATGTGCTTTACCTAATTGACAAGCTTCACACTTGTACACCATATGTTGCCCTTCAATGTTTGGCAATCCAAGTACCACCTGATTCTTTGACATCTCCTTTATAGCTCTCTCATTGAAATGACCTAGCCTCTTATGTCATAGGTCTAATTCAGACACCTTTTGACCTCCATAGGTAAACAATGCATGTCCCACATTACCTTGAACTTTGAGAGTGAACAATCTTCCTTCCTTTTTACCTGCAATTATGGTTCTATATCCCTGATTTGGATCTTGTACATAAACACCATCATTTGTGAATCTTACCTCATATCCTTTCTCCACAATTTGCCCTACACTTATCAAATTTTTAGGAATAGTAGGAACATAAAGTACCTTACTCAAAAGTGTACTTCCACTCTTTGTCTTCACTGATCCAATGCTCTCCACTTTATGTTTGGTATTGTCACCTGTTTGAACTGTATGTCCATTCACCCTTGCTTCCATATCAGTCATCAAGGATAGATTCCCACTCAGATGGTTGCTGCACCCTGAGTCAATATAAAACACTCTTTGATCTTCTCCCATTGATTCATGAGTTGCATTCAGGATAAGAGTCATGTCATCCTTCTGATCTGATGCATAATTGTAATAATTATTGTTGTAGGACTGAGATTGGAAGTTTCTTCCACCTCCTCTACCATATGATGTCCTACCACCTCTTCCTCTGAAATTGCCTCTTTGGTTTCTGCCTCCTCTACCTCTTTGACTATAATTCTGATTGTTGTATCCTCCATTTTGATTATTATACCAACAATCATTTGCCAAATGATTTGTTCTGCCACAAATCCAACAAGCTTTAGCATTATCTTTGTTCTTACCTCCTCTTCCTTTACCTCTGAAAATTGTCTTCCCTTTTGTGAAGTTGGCTTGATTTGAATTCCCTTCATCATCATTTGATTGCTTTCCTTTGCCATTCTTTTTCTTGTCTTTGGAGTACATAGCTTGACTTGTACTTCTATCATTGTCTCCTTTAAGATCCTGCTCAAAGGTTAGCATGTGTCCTAGCAATTGATTAAGGTCAGGAGTAAAGTGATCAAGTGACAATTCTATGGACAAGATGAAAGGCTTCCACTTCTCATCTCCTCTCAAACCTGTAAGTATTTGTCTTACCAACTTTTCCTCTTCAATGTCTTCATCCACTGCTCCCAAGCTATCTGCAATATCTTTCATCTTTGCCACATAATCTGAGATTGATTGTGAGCTCTTCTTCTTGAAGGTTGTGAACTCAGCCCATAGTGAAGACTTCCTTGACTTAGTTGTATTTTGGAAATGCTCTTCCAAGGCATTCCAAACATCTGTAGCACTTTCTAAACCTCTGATGTGAGGTAGAAGGTAATCATTTACAGCCATGTAGATGATACTCCTTGCTTGAGCATCCTTTCTCATCCAAGTCTTCAACATTGCAAGTTCTTCCCTAGTAGGAATACTTGGATCTGCAAATTCTGGTTTTTCTTCATCTCCTGTAATAAATGATATAAGATCTTTGCTCATGAGGTGTGCTTCCATCCTCATGGACCATGCTGTATAGTTCTCCCTATCTAGCTTATCAATCTGCAAGCTTTCTCCCATCTTGTATCCACCTGTGTATTGAAACTTCAAGCTTTACAAACAATGTATATACCTTTACTTCGAATTGAACTCCTTTTGCCTTTCTTGATGTCAATTTGTCTTCTCCCCAAGCTTTGACTCCAAGCTTTCACTTCTTAATCCTTCAAGTGTTGAATCTCTTGAATCTGCAGCAGTCGAGATCTTTCTTTCTTCAAATTTCTTCAGATTGATGTTTCCTGCTCTGATACCACTGATGGAGAGTGTTAATCTCCAAAAGAACAACTTATTCTTGTGATTAGAGCACCTCTATACCAAGAATAAGTCAAAACCTTTCACTCTTTAGAGGATCAACTTCTAATTATCAAAAGATGAACAAATCTGTGAAGAAGATGAAACACAGAAAAGTCTGCTGCACTATTTTTCCATATTGACCTATCAAATGTGTAAAGTTTTTGATGAAACTTTGTACGAAATATCTCCTAGAGATTGCGCATCTACTCCAAGTTGAATCACTTCAAAAGATTAAGTATAACTTGAGAAATTGATTTCACAAATTACCTATGTCAGAAACTGTCATTCAAAACAGTCGACTTTACACCTGTAACTTTTAAGACTTGGTTCTCCTTGAATAGAACCCGTTTTACAAAATGCTTCTAGACATAAGTAGCTTATCTTCCAACTTAAAGATTAAGCCCTCACTCATGCAAAACTTTAAACTGTGCTGGGAGAAATGACCAAAACATTGACTTCAAAATATGCGCCTGTTTTAGGAACCTGTGAATACACTTCACATATGAATGTTCCTACACTTAATTCACTCAGCCTGATTACAATTGGAAGCTGAAACTTTGCACAGAGGTCAAGCAACTCTCAACTTAGACTTGTACAAAAGCATTCCACAATTGATCTACTGTAGAAGGAGAACACGCAGAAACATCGGGCGCAAAACTTTTCATTTACTCAGAGAAAATACAACTGAGTGATGAGAGCTAACTCAAATTTACTTTCCTCTATCTCATGACTTCTATCTCCCTCATTCTTGACTTCTAACTATTGTCACATAAACTCTCATACATGCCCCGACTTTTCTCAAGGTATTTATAGATAATTTGTACATAATTCTTACTGAACAAAAGATCTAAGTCATCTATGACTATGCTAATGTACATATGTGTACACTTCTCTTGTCCTCTGATTGTAATCTTCTTCCACACTTTAGGAATTGATTCTTCCTTCATCATTTGATCTTCCAAGCCTTCAATTGTTGATTGGTCTGCACCAACACTCATGTGTGGTTAAATCCTTTTCTCCCTGCTTCCTCAAGAGTAGCAACTGCCTCCTACCTAAAACGATGCGATTCTCCCTTTCCTCCTTGCACTGCCTAACCACAAGTGAAGCATCAACCTAGTCTCGAAACCTTAACTGCCTTTTCATAGGCAAGGTAGCACTTCTTACGTCCCCAAAACAATCAAATATGAACCAGCCATCCAGTGTGAACTGAAGCACCTCCTCATTTGAGCCTATAGACAGGACCCATGGGCTCATTTGTGAGACATCCTCACGTGAGACACTTGGACTCTTGGCCCTTTGACGGAGCCTCATTGCCCTTACTAGTGCAGGGCTAGTGGTATGGGCCGGTCCCTTGGAGGTGGCTACCTACTTGGTTACAGGCTCACAAGCTCAGGGCTAAGCCCGTATTGGCTCTACAGTTCAAAGGTATTTGATGTCTTCCCTTCTAATTTTAGTGAATATGGCTTGTGTCTTGTGCTTTCCAGTAGGGAGGATCTTGGAGGTTCTAACAACACCACCTTTTCATAGGCAGGGCAGCCTATTAATCTCAAGGGGAGCTATTATCTCCCTTTGGGAAGGGCAACCACATACCCCTTGGGGTGGTTGCTTCCTTCCTTCTGGGAAGGAAGACACCCCTCCCCCTCCCCCCTTTGAGAAGGGCTACATCTCTCTCCTAGAAAAGATGTTTTCATTCTTCCAACTACTTTGATGTCTGATATGTATTTGGGCAGTCCTCAAATGCTTTTGGAGAATTATTTGCATGTTCAGCCATGTCCATCCACATGCATGAGCTACCCCTTTGGGCTTGCACCTTATATCTTTTCACCTAAGTCACCTTGCTCCACCTTGAGATGACCACCACACCTCTCCTTACGAAGATAAATATTTTGGGATTTACATAAGAAGGTATTCCTATGACCAAACTCTCAATACATCAAATGAATGTAAATAAAACTCTACAAGGAGTATATTTGGCATCATTCCAATGGTGAGTTTGATGAAGATCATGTCCACCTCAAGCATAATGAAAGCTTATTGTTCCAACAACTCCCCCTCAAGCTAAAGTATGCTTGAGTCTTCATTCTCGGATAGGTTGAATACTTGCCATAGCTTTGAATCTACAAAGCTTTATTCCATCAAGTGCCTTTTTCATCATGTCTGCTATCTCCTTCCTAGTAGGAACAAATGAAATGTCAATTTCCTTTGCTATAAGCCTCTCTCTCACAAAGTGGTAATGAACTTCTATGTGCTTTGTCCTTGCATGAAAAATTGGATTTGCAGCCAAGTGCATGGAACTTACATTATCTCCAAGTAGGTGAGGTTTGGAACTTGTAAGTTCCAAATCTGAGTACAACTCCTTGAGCCATATTGCTTCTTGAGTTGCAATAGTAAGACCTCTATATTCTGCTTCAGTTGAAGATAAAGCAATTGTTGGTTGCTTCTTGGAACTCCATGATACCAATTTTGAACCTACAAATGCTAGGTATCCAGAGGTACTTCTATCATCCTTTGCTCCTGCCCAATCTACATCTGAATAGATTTTGATATCCAAATCTGAAGATAAGGATAGAATATACCTTCATTAAGTGTCACTTTGAGGTACTTGAGTACTCTCTTTGCAACATCCATGTGTGGCCTTCTAGGTGAGTGCATGAATTGACTAAGCACTCCCACACTATATTATATGTCTGGTCTTGTGTGAGTATCATATATCAAGCTACCTACCAAACTTTGATATTCTTTAGGATCATCAATTTGCACACTTTCATAAACACTAAGTTTATGGTTCAGCTCCAAAAGTGTACCTGCAAGCTTTGCATTCTCCATTCTGAACTTAAAAAGTAGGTCTTCAATGTATCTTCTCTGAGTGAGATACATCCCTTCATTTGTATAAATCACTTGCATATGAAGGAAATATGTGAGCTCACCTAAGTCACTAATTTTGAACTCCTCTTGCATGTGTCTCTTGATCCTTTGAATGCCATTCAAATAATCACCCACTTGATCTTGAAGGTATGTAACCAACTTGTAATTCCAAGCACTAGGAGCTTGTTTCAATCCATACAATGCTTTGTTAAGTCTGCAAACATAAGATGGATGATTAGGGTTTTCAAGACCTGGTGGTTGTGACATGTATACCTCTTCACTTATCCAACCATTTAAGAATGCATTTTTCACATCAAGTTGGAGGAGTCTCCAATTCCTTGAAGTAGCACTTATCAATGTCCTGATTGTAGTCATCTTTGCAATTGGTGAGAATGTTTCCTCATAGTCAATACCATTAGTTTGTGAGCATCATTTGGCAACTAATCTTGCCTTATACTTGCAAACTGATCCATCCGAGTTTCTTTTAACTTTATATACCCATCCGCAACCAGTTACCTTTTGATTGGATGACATTGGAATAAAATCCCAAGTGTCGATCTCCTTCAATGCATCTATTTCTTCTTTCATGGCCTTTTCCCAATTAGGGTTTTCCTCTGCCTCTTCATAGGTTGAGGGTTCCTCTGAAATTGAGTCCTTTGCCAAATAGATTGAATGCTTTGTAACAAATGTGGAATCATATCCATACCTTTTTGGTTGTCTTTCCTCCCTTGTTGACCTTCTAGGTGCTTGCGTGGAGCATTCTCCAACCTCTTGCATCTTTGCTTTGGCTCTTGACTTCCATAGCTTGTAATCTCTTTCCTTTTCATCTTGGTCATCATCTGTATCACTTCTTGGATCCTGGACCTGTGTATCATGCTTGCTTCCTAATTGATGTGAATCAGAATCAAGATCATATGGTAGAGTTACTTCGCTTATCTTCATCATAGCAAGACCTGTGTTCTTCAAACACAACATCTCTACTTGTAGTGAATTGCTTGGTTGAAGGATTATAGAACCTGTAACCCATGTGAGTTGAGTCATATCCAGTAAACACTGCCTTTGTTGCCCTTTCATCTAACTTTCCTCTTATTTGTGATGGTACATGAACATAAACTAAACAACCAAACACCTTGCAATCAAGGTACACAACAGTTGAAATAGTCTCTGCCCATAGATAATGTGGCAACCTCTTCTCTTCAAGCATTGTTCTTGGTGATCCAACCAATTTCTTGTTTCTTCTCTCTGCGATTTCATTTAGTTGAGGAGAGTACCTGGTGGTCACTTCCTTTTTGATACCTTTATCCTGCAAGAACTCATCAAACTCTTTGGAGAAGTATTCTCCCCCTCCATCACATCTGAGCTTCTTGAGTGATGTCATGGGATTTGGAAAGATCATTCTGAGTACTACTGGTGGTAGTTCTTTTACATTTTCATATGCTTTATGTATGCGAGGAATAAAGAAAAATCTTTTATCAATTTCATCATTAGCCAAGATTGCCTTGGTTGTGAAATTTATTGATAAAATATGTACAGTTCATGATCTATCAAATGGCGTTTATTATTACTTTTGGAATTTTATGCCATGGGCTATATAAGCTCATAAATTATGCAAAATTTTTGAATGATTCAGCATGTGCAATTCAAGATTATCAAGCTATGTCAGATGCAAAGATTTGTCATGCATGCTTTGGTCATTTGAATTATGATATTTTGTTATGCCTACAAAAATCTAAAATGGGGTCCTCTCTTCCTAAACTTGAGGCACCTTGTAAACATGTCTAGGAAGGCTATATTTTGGGCAAAATGCAGCATTCGTCCTTTTGAAAAGATGGTTTAGTTTGAGCTACTCCAAAATTGCAGCTTGTTTGCAGTGATATCTATGGTCTTATGCAAACACCTTCTTTTGGGAATTACCTTTACGTTGTAACTTTCATTGATGATTTTTCTAGGCATGCATGGAAGTATCCACTAAAAGCAAAGTCTGAAGTGTTTATGTGCTTCAAGCAATTTCTACTTTTGGTTGAAAATCTGTTAGCATGCAAAATGGGCACCCTCCATTCTAATCAAGGGGGGGAATACATGTCTTCTAATTTTAATGCATTTTTGGCTTAACATAGGATAAAATATCAATGTACAATGCCATATACACATCAATAGAATGGAGTTACTTTCACGTACTAAGGAGACATTTATCAGCTTCAAAGATGTGTATGACATTTTGATGCCTCCTTTTATAGATGGATAGTCAAGTGCTGATCGAAATGGGGCAATTTCTCAACCTTTATAGGTTTCACATGATGATGTAAATCATTCCATTTTTTATAAAGATTAACATGGTGCACATTTCTATCTTTGAATATTTATATATATGTGTGTGTGAAGAGGTATACATAAGTATAAGCTACCTATTTGGGTAGTTTTTGATCTATTATATGTAAGGAGGTTAGCGTAGCTCACATTTTCTAGATTGAGTGAACTATGGCTCGTTGTAAGGCTTAAATAGTCTCTTTTTAGTATGAAAATTTTCATAAAATCAGTCCTGGTCTCGAGAGACCAATTATAATTTGGGTGGACTATGGTAGTGAACAATTTGGTCCTTGGATAGGCCTATCATTCTTCTGCTACAAGTAGGAGTGTATATGCTCTAATAGTGGCGTCAAATCTCATCGTTGAACATTGAGGACATCAAGGGGAGGCCTTGAAGCTTCTTGAGAGCGAAGGAGTGAAACAGATACGCGTAGAGAAGTATGCGTGCATAGCTACAGAGAGTGTTCTCTCTCTCTCTCTCTCTCTCTCTCTCTCTCTCTCTCTCTCTCTCTCTCTCTCTCTCTCTCTCTCTCTCTCTCTCTCTCTCTCTCTCTCTCTCTCTCTCTCTCTCTCTCTCTCTCTCTCTCTCTCTCTCTCTCTCTCTCTCTCTCTCTCTCTCTCTCTCTCTCTCTCTCTCTCTCTCTCTCTCTCTCTCTCTCTCTCTCTCTCTCTCTCTCTCTCTCTCTCTCTCTCTCTCTCTCTCTCTCTCTCTCTCTCTCTCTCTCTCTCTCTCTCTCTCTCTCGTGGCACATCTTTTTTTTCGAGCCGAGCCATGCTGGTGTGTGTGAGAGAGAGAGAGAGAGAGAAAGAAAGAAAGAAAGAAAGAAAGAAAGAAAGAAAGAAAGAAAGAAAGAAAGTGTTTTTACGTCTATTAGGAGGCCAAACTCGGCTTATGAGACAAAACGATGTACATGGATGTATCTTCTGTCTATCAGAGAAGATAAAAGTGCTGAAAAAAACTGGTAGAACTAATACATATCTCCGTGATATGCATGTGGAGATACCCATGAAAGTGGGGGGGTGTATGGAGTGCGATATCTATGATAGTCTATATGCAAAGGGGTAGTACAACAAGCATGAGAATGCATCTGAAAAATACTAACTAGCTCCATCCTCTGCTAGTGGGCGGGTGTAAGATGTGATACATAGGTGGAGGTGGAGTCAGGGCCATCGTGATAGCTGCAGCGGAATCAGCCATCATCTGGAATCTTCTCTCCTCCATGGTGCGATGGTGACAAGCCTAGATCTCTGCAATCTGATGTCGGTAAAGTCTCGGGGCCCGATATCCTCTAGCACATGGTCGTCTCCTAGCTCGAGAAGTCTGAGCCTGCTGAAGAGTCACCCCTCTCGGTGTGTGGGCTGAGGGGGGGAGGGCTGCAACATGTCGTGGAATAAAGAACTCAGTGAGCTGACTCTGTCTCCCTCCTATATAGGCTGCTACAGTAGGTTGGAGTAGGGAATCTCTGTGACTCTGTATCTCTAGAAGGAATCACCTGAGCTGTCGCTGGTCTCTAGAGTCCATGATCTCTCGGAGGGTAGGCTGCCCTGTAAATAGAGCCGTGTATCTGCCTCTAATGCCATCATATGCACTACATCTGCATACAAAGTGCTCCTCATCCTCCATCTCTACTCTACAAACCCTACATATCCGCTCCTCTCTCGGAACGTCTGCAGCTCTGCACGTCTCAATCTCTATTCTATGTGATGAGACTCTCAACTAGCCAATCGCTACCCTCGAGCTATGAGGCATGTAAGTATCCATGTAATGTCGCCATCGGATGAAACCGTCCACTAGTATGTCTAAGAACTGGTCTCGATAGTGTGATAGTCTCGATCCCATGTGTGGTGTGTGCCATGTCTGACTAATGTAGAGCTGCCAAAGATCCTGTCTCAACACAACATTCCTCTCATGAAGAGAGAGGTGGATGTGAGGTGAGTCTGGGTCGTACTGAAAAGGTAGCAATCTGTCCATATCAAGCCCATGGCTATCAAACCAGACTCTAACCTAAGTGTACCAAGCTCTCTCATATCCTGACTCTGATATCCGTATAGATGCCTCAAAAGCTCTGCGTGTGAGTCTGTCTGTAGGGAGCTCCCTCATCCTCTGCATAAAGCAAATAGTCTGGAATAGTGCATTTACTACCATGGGTGGTGCAACTAGCTCTACCCTGATGATGTCATGTGGTACCGACTGTTTCCCGTGAAATAGTCGGGAGATCATACGTACCTGGGGCCTCTGGATCGCACTCCACTGGGTGACTGTGAGGCCTGGGGCCCAAACTATCGCAGCATACATCATAGCTGGTCTAACTAGTGTGTCAAATAGCCACCCCTTCGTGCGAGGCTCCTGGAAGTGTGCCTGGTGACATCTCCCCTCTAACATGGCTAAAGCTGCATATCCTCGTGTGAGTCTATCGGTGGCTGCCAGTCGCATGTTGAAGGGGCCAGGCAAGCTCATGAATGTGACTCCGAGGTAGACATAGGAAGTGACCACCTCATTCTGTCCATGTGAATCCTGCTCCATTCCTCACCATGGGGGAGGTGTGGAAGATCATGACCTTGGTCTTGCCAAGGTTTATTGTCAAGCCCCTCTGTGTACAAAACTCATCGAGGGCATCCAAGTGGCGTTGTAATCCCTCGGGTGACTCTGAAATCAATACAATGTCATCGGCATATAATAAAATGTGGACATGTGTACCTGCGAGGTCTCCACCCTCTCCTCCAGCTCGGAGAATGTAGTCCTCAATCTCGTCGATGTAGAGACCAAATAGAGTGGGGGAGAGTGGGCAGCCTTGCTTAATACCGATGGTGCTAGCAATGGCCTCAGACATACCTCCTGGACACTGTACCCTCCCAATCACCCACTCATAGAGTGCATAGATGGCCCAAATCATCCCTAATGGTACTCCCAAGCTCTGGAGGCATCGGAAGAGTCTCTCTCTCTCTCTCTCTCTCTCTCTCTCTCTCTCTCTCTCTCTCTCTCTCTCTCTCTCTCTCTCTCTCTCTCTCTCTCTCTCTCTCTCTCTCTCTCTCTCTCTCTCTCTCTCTCTCTCTCTCGATTGAGAGGGGTCGGTCCAGGGGAGTCCCCCGTGAGGAGAGGTGGTGCCCAGTATGCCAAACAGAGGTAGAGAGTGAGGAGCATTTTGTTATCAGATGTCCAGCATACTTAGACCTACGAGCACAGTTCGAGATCGAGGAGTCATTCCAGTTGTGCATGACTATGGGAGACTAGAGACGCTTGGGACGCTTTCTCACAGCAGCATACGAGAGGCGAGAGCAGTCACTACAGCCCATACATCATCCACGGGTGAGTACCTAGCAGACCATTACGCACTTCTTTCAGCGAGTTGAGCTACATCAGAGAGGTCCATCTATAGGGCTCACGCTACACCGGGCAGCAGCACAGAGAGCACGGCGCCGACCACGCATGGGTGGATATCGTCGACCACGACTATATCAGGAGGATATCTCACGCATCAGGATCGCCTACGACCACATGATGGAGCATAGGCGTACCACCACCCCCTGGGTTGTCTTCCTTCAAGAGGCACTCAGACCACCACCGATGTACCACATACTACACCCACCTCCACCCATCACCAGTAGCTAGGGCGTTTTACTCACATTTTGGATCCCCCCATGTATTAGGTGGCCACTATCTGCAGAGTCAGAGCCACGTCTCCCCAGCCTTTTCGAGCCCTATATAGCTTTGCGTAGCGATATACTTTTTATTTCATTTTATCTTCTACACAGGGTTACTACACTTGTACATGGTTTTTGTCTCATAGGCCAAGTTTGGCCTCCAGAAGACGTTAATATGACTTTCTTTCTTTCTTTCTTTCTCTCTCTCTCTCTCTCTCTCTCCTCTCTCTCTCTCTCTCTCTCTCTCTCTCTCTCTCTCTCTCTCTCTCTCTCTCTCTCTCTCTCTCTCTCTCTCTCTCTCTCTCTCTCTCTCTCTCTCTCTCTCTCTCTCTCTCTCTCTCTCTCTCTCTCTCTCTCTCTCTCTCTCTCTCTCTCTCTCTCTCTCTCTCTCTCTCTCTCTCTCTCTCTCTCTCTCTCTCTCTCCCCTTAGATGCCAGGTCTTGACTCTCTTGCTCTCAGGTCCTCTGTAGCGTTGTGCGCTTCAGACCCTATGCATCGAAGTAGCTGCTGCAAAATACTCAGAGCACTGTTCTCTCTCTCTGGCCTAGTTTTCGCAGAGTTGCTGCTCTCTCTCTCTGACACAAGTTGCTTTGTTCTCTCCTGCTCATTCGTAACCAGGTGTGCTCTTTCTTCTTTCCAACGCATTGCATGGACTCAGTGTCAGTTTTTCCATAATTCAAGAGTCAGGGCTCGCTAATGAGTACTGTAGCAGAGCTGTGGTTCTCTTCTAGCAAAGGTCCTCTGGCAGGGATTGTAATGACGGCGGCGTTGCCTGTAGATGCCGAGGAGAAAGTGGAGCACACACGTTTGGATGTTCCCCAAGAATCACACACAAGGCACTCATTCCATGCCCCCGGAGAAGATCGAACTTGTCACGTCATTAGACTAGGTAGAGCAGAACTTAGTTGAGTGTTTGAAGACTGATGATAATCTTGTATGCCACGTTGGGGACATGGTTACAGAGAAGCATGTTAAACACTCTCGATGGAGTTCGGGATGAGACCAGAGCTTGGACGGTTGAAGAAAACAAGCATTATGATCTCTTGAACAATTGTCTTTACCTCACAGGGTCACAAGACCATTAAAGAACATTACAGAAAGGACGAATGATATGTGCAGAAGTGACCACCATTGAACAAAATGTATATGATGGAAACATGTTGCTAGCATAGGTTACAATAATGAACCTAGAAATGAGCACTAAAGACCACCAAATGCAAGGGTGGGGGGGAGGGGGGTAAATGGGGGTAAAGCGAGGGAAAATAACGGATGTAAGAAGGGTGGGAGGGTGGGAAAATGGGCAATGTGAGGCCCCAAAGAGCAAAACGGATGGCAAAAGCCTCTGTCACTAAAGAGGAAGCAAAACCACCATTGCTCAAACACCACCACCACCAAAATGACCACCAAATGCACCACCAAGACCTCCACCTAGCGCTTTGATACCATGTAGAGAGTACACACGCGGAAGCAAAATGAAAAGTAAAGTACTCTCACAAAACAAAGAATATGTGAGACACAAAATGAATAGACCATGAAATGGGTAAACTCATGTGGATTAGAAATGAGCTTACCAAGAGCATGGAGTAGGCTCCTCAAGCTTCTAACCAAGTACAAATGAGGGGAGAGGCCCTCCTTATATAGATTTGGGAGGGGCTCTCAAAAGTACACCATATGTGGGATAAGTCTCCTGAAAGGAGAATGAATACAACTGGTAGAAGCACATGGCAAGGTACCCAAATACAAAGGAAGTACAATATAAAATGGAAATAGATTAGAAATGGAGTGCCTCCTAGATACAAAATGGAGATGCACTTATGGGAATATAAATGTAGATGAAGTAGGAGCAATCATGTCGTCAACATTCAAAATATTCAAGGCATATGTTGCAAAGGAGAGAGGTTGCTACATCAAAACACTAAGATGAGATGGAGGGGGAGAATACTTCTCCCATTCCTTTAGTGATTTCTTGTAGGACCAAGCTATAAAGAGGCAAATCACTTGAAGGTATACTCACCAAAAAAAATGGGATGGCAGAGGAGAAGAATATGTATGTTGCTAAAATTGCTAGGAGTATGTTAAATGAAATGAATGTGCCTTTGACATATTGGGTAGATGATGTATCTACTAGTCTATACTAGATGAATAGGTGTCTCACATCACGGGTACATGACATGACATCTGAGGAGCCATGGAGTGGAAGAAAACCAGATCATTCACACGTTAGAATCTTTGGGTGTGTATGATACACACATGTGCCATAAGAATAGAGGTACAATGGATGCAAGGGCTGAAAGATGTATGTTTATTGGTTATGATATGGAGAAAAATGATTAGATGTGCTACAACCCTAATAACAAGTTTAGAGGTATCTAGAGATGTAGTTTTTTATGAATTCAAACTATGGTATGCTTCCAAAATTCCATTGTAGGATGAAGATATTGAAGAGATAGAGGGGAGATATGAAGCTAGGTTTTAAGATATCTTGGAAATCAGTGGCCCAAGCATACAAAGAAGTTCAATAATGGATTCAACCCATTAAACATGGATTGGTAAAGCTTGATGAACATGGACATGAAGTTGAGGATTTCAAAGAACCTATGTTAGAAGTGGGAGCTAGATCAAAAGAAAACATAATGACACCAATGATAAGAAGGTTTATTCCACAAAGGGAGAATAAAGAAGGCCAACAAGGGTAAAAAATCCAATCTCAAGGCTTGTCTATGATAGTTAGGCATTATTGTTTCATGTCTCGGGTTATCAAAGACCATGAACCTTCTACCTATGAACAGCTCAAGGACACAAAGGAGTGGCAAGACTTATGGAAAAAGATTACAAATCCCTTGAAGACAAAAGCATGTGATGTCTACTTCCAAGACAAGAAGGGATGAACTTAATTGGAAAAAAGTGGGTGTATAAAATGAGGAGAAATTATGATGATTCATTTGCTAGCTACAAAGCAAAGCTTGTGGCAAAGGGATTTGCTCAATCCTATGGGATTGACTATGAAGAGATATTCAACCAAGTTTCAAAGATGACCACAATTAGGGAAAATATATCAATTGGATGTAAATAATTCTTTTCTTAATGGTGGCTTGCAGGAGATAGTCTACATGACTCAACCATTAGGGTTTGAAACCCTAAATATTCACATTTTGTTTATAAACTTAGAAAAGCATTGTATGGTTTAAAGCAAGCTCCTAGGTCATGGAATCAAGGGCTTGTGGATTATATGTATGTGGACACAAGGAAAGTTATGTAGATCCCTCCCTGTACCTCAAGAGGGAAGGAGGACTAGTTGTCTACATATGCATTTATGTGGATGACTTGATCATAACAAGAAGTGATCATGCAGGTATCAAATGGATCAAGGCCAAGCCTAGCAATGAATTCAAGATTTTAGATCTTGGAGTGCTCAAATATTTTCTTCAAATCGAAGTTATTTATGTAGAAAATGGTGTTTAGCTAGCTAAAAAGATATATTTGTTAGATGTACTTTATAAGTATGGTATGAGTGGATGTAAGCCATTCACACAACCTTTTTATCCAAATACTAAGTTATGTGTAGGTGAATGGAAGACTCTTGAAGATGTTTCAGCATATAGAAGCATAATTGAAAGCCTTAATTATGCTACCAGCATAAGACCTGACTTTTGCTATGTGTTGGAGTTCTTTCTCAATTTTTTAATTCACCAACTGATGTTCATTTGAATGCTTCCAAGAGAGTGCTTAGCTACATCAAGCACACTTTCAACCAAGGGTTTTACTATCCTTATGGGGATGGATTACAACCACAAGGCTTTAGTGATGCTGATTTGGTTGGTTCAATGGAGGACATAAGGATCACATCTGGCTATATCTTCATGCTAGGTCAACAAGTCATCTCATGGATGTCCAAGAAGCAACCTACAATTGCAGTATCATTTGTTGAAGTTGAGTATAGACCCTTTGCACTTTCTATGAGATCATGTGGCTCAACGAGCTCTTCAAAGACTTGGATGTGGATTTCAAAGAGTTTGTTCTTTTTAGATGTAACATATCAAGCATTCATCTAGCAAGCAACCCTATGTTCCATGCAATAAGCAAGCACATAGAGATCCATTATCACTTCATCAGAGAGAAGGTACTAGCAAATGAAGTCGACATCAAGTACATCAACATAAAGGAGCAACCAGCAGATATCATGACCAAGTTCATGGATGCAAGTCGGATTGACATGAAACCAAGGGGCTTTCTTGAGATTGATGACTGGCCCTTTTCTTAGAGTTGATGATATGAATGCAAAGTGTAGGTGAGGACGCCTTTACATAAGTGCAGATACTTTATTTTGGTTAAAGTCGCTTTTCCGCGTGCAAGGCTTTTTCAATGAGTTGCTATTATTATACCTTTTGCACAAAGCGGCTATTCATCGCATGTAATACCTTAATGCTCTCAAACGGTAACATTTTCAATGGGACAATGAGATGCGAAACATTTTATGTAGGAATATTCTCGACAAAGACTTGAAGTAGTGCATGCGCATTCTTTTCTCGCGGGATCAATATGAGTAGTTAAAGGGCACAAACTTTCAAAGATGCTCTTTAAACTCTACTCGAGTATCAGAGAAAACGATGTAGTCCTTTGCACTTTCGAACAGAAGGTACATGATATGAATTATGGTTGCTTTGAACACGATGTAATCATTGTTTTGGCATATGAGAAGTAATCGAAACTTCATGAACAAAATTGGGAAAATAGATTATATGTTATCAGGTTCAGCTTAGGCAATTGGTTGATGTAGGAATTCGGTAACTTCACGACAGACTATGGATGTGTGTAGCACTAATTTGGAGACTATGCCAACTAATTTGGAGACTAATCTCATGTTCCCGCATAATCTCAGTCTTCTACTCATTATCCCTTTGAATACGTTTAAAACAAATAATCTCATGGCATATAAGAAGTCTCAATCGTATCAGTGTGCCATCAAATCGGACAACTGATGGTCTTGTTGACACCAAAGGGTGAAACGTTCAACATCTCTTCGATTTCTATAATATTTAGTATTTCTCTAACTAGATTTATAACCCAGTTTTTTCCAGCAAAATCCAAATCCAACGAATAACAAAGAAACGCCTCAAAACGGCACACCTATGGTCCTAGTAACCTTGACCTTTTGTTAAAACAAATTATAGGCTAGATATCTAAGTATATACATCAAAAAAGACATTCATACATACATACACATAGGCGCCCGCACTCGCGCACACACAGATACACACGCATATATATATATATATATATATATATATATATATATATATATATATATATATATATATATATATATATATATATATATATATATATATATATATATATATATATATAGAGAGAGAGAGAGAGAAACATACACAAATGCATAGCTATATATATATATATATATATATATATATATATATATATATATATATATATATATATATATATATATATATATATATATATATATATATGTGTGTGTGTGTGTGTATGTATAGACTCATACACACATGCATAGCTACAAACATACATATATACATGCATGCATACGTACATACTCTTCACATAGATGCATGCATACATAGATGCATAAACACATACATACATGGGTATGTACATACATGGATATACACATTCATACATACCATTCAGGTTGATATATTTCAGTGGTGATGTTGTGAACACACTAGGACCACCGGAGCACTTTTTTCCCTCTTTAGGAGGTTTTTCCCCCCAGCATGTATATACACCTATAACCCTAATGGGTTACTTATCTTAGTACATTATCTTGGTAATACATTTGGTATTGTGTGTTGTGCTCCAACCTTCTTCTTCTTCCTTGTGTTGTTCACATACTTCCACAAACCTCAAACTCCAAAAATTGGTATCAGAGTAGGTTGCTGCTTCATTTAGGGTGTCACGCACACCCCTCCGATCACAATCTCAGAATCGCACAAAAATTGGTGAGCATATTCACTTTGTGGTATCAAAGTCAACGACCTCTAAGGTAGTTTCGGCCTCCAAATGCACTATCGCAGCACTTCTGCATGAAAGCTCATGCGTATCTTGGTTGAGAAAGAAGTAGCCTACCGTAGCCACTTCTAATTGTGAGGCTAAGTATAGGGAAGCTTTCGCAGCGACTATTGAGTGTGTGTGTGGCTGAGATGCCTTTTGGTTGATTCAAGTGTTGTTCAGTCTTCTGCCACCACCATCTTCACTGACGGTCAAAGTGCATTGGCAGTTGCGAGGAACCATGTGTTCCATGCTCGCACAAAGCACATTAAGGCGCATTATCATTATGCTAGAAAGAGGTCTTCTGTTGGAGAGATCAGTTTGGCCATGTGCCCATAGAGGATAACACTACAGATCTTTTCACTAAGGCTCTGCCTCGGGAGAAGTTTGAAACTTTCCGCAAATCTTTAAGCTTACTTCCTTTTGTGGATTGATCTCTTTCCGCATAGTTGCCACTTCCTTATACATGAGTGCCAACTCCTTATTCACCGCATCACTCCGAGGGGGAATTTGTTCATATATTTTGGTAATGATCTGTGTGAACACACGTAGGACTATCGGGGCACTTTTTTCCCTCGTTAGGAGGTCCCCCCCCTGTATATACAGCTACAACCCTAACGAGTGACTTATTATTGTACATTCACTTAGTAACACATTCAATATTGTGTGTTGTACTCCAAGCTTCTTCTTCTTCTTCCTTGTGTCTTTTGGGTGCTTCTGCAAACCTCAAACTCCAACAAAAACTAGCATATTAAGTTTAATCATGTAGCATATGTAATATTTGCTCATGAAATGACATTTTCTTAGCATTTGAAAATAGTAGTATTGTTTACCTTGAAGGAACTGCATAGGAATTTGATTCCCAAAATTGTCAAAAAAGTATTCTACCTTTAAGATTCTCAAATAATATGTTGATAATAAAGATTGAGTCATATTCATACCATCATTTTACACGATAATTCATAGACAATAACATTTTCATGGCACATATTAGATTAGTTTTATTCCATAAACCTAGTAAAAGGCATTACAAATCTCTAATTATGGATAGAAAAGTGTTTAACTATACAAAATAAGATATTTTATTACATTCAAAATAATGAAAATGGGTAGACCATGATTTTGATAAAAATTCAACACTAACAAACATCACTGTAATTTTTGCACCAATACTAAAATTAGTATCATAAAATTAGTGAATAAATCTTATTGTTTTCTATCCTTCAGTGAAAACTACATTGTTCTAGAAATATATTCAACCCTTGTGCTAACATGTTCCATACTTACATTTATAATGGTTGCTTCTAATAATCTAGAAGATTCATCAAATAATGTCTAGAACACTAAAATGTTCAAGTACAACACTAGTGTTAAAAATATCTCTAGTCCACTTCTCAAGTTCAAGTGAAGAGTTTAGAACATATAGTGCAAACCCTTGAACAATGTTTGCACCTAATTTTGAAGATGCAAAAGTGCCCCCATATAAATTACTTCCCTCAATCAATTTTCTACTTGGCAATAGGAATGCTTTTGAGGGGTAGTAAAGTGTTAGACACCTCAATAAAAAACAATGTCATGGATGTGGGTATCTCATTGGAACAAAGGATATAATTGTGATGGTCAAGCTTTGTTGTAATCATGCTTACCATATTCTCATCTTTGCAACCACAACTCTGATGAGAATAATGTTCAATGCTACAAACTAACCCCATAAACTTCCAAACTGATTATTGCCTTCTGTTGGAGTAGGTAAGCATGAAAATAT
The DNA here is from genome assembly GCA_020310875.1 of Ceratopteris richardii. Taxonomy (NCBI): domain Eukaryota; kingdom Viridiplantae; phylum Streptophyta; class Polypodiopsida; order Polypodiales; family Pteridaceae; genus Ceratopteris; species Ceratopteris richardii. Next base: position 38,744,519 of record CM035435.1, on the reverse strand, counting down.
GCTTGTAAGGACATTTCTTTTGATAGGTCACATATTTTTGTAGAATTTAGCATGAATATTATGCTGATTAGCACACTTGAAATATTACTAAATAAGCACAATAGATATGCTACTACTGGAACCTTTCTGCTAGATGCCATAATTGAGGTGCTAGTTCGCACACAAGTAGTGATAGTTAACATAGTGTCGTAGCATAGTGTTAGTTAAACTTATTCCTTGTGTTAATTAGCATAGATCCTATCTTATCTAGCATATTGATTGTGCTAATTAGCATACAAGATTTCCTTATTGCATAATATGCTAGCTAACATAGTGATTGTGTTAGTTAGTATAATGCCTTTGCAAGATACCATGCATATGCTAATTAGGATACTATCTGTGCTAGTTAGCATAAAGCATGTGCTAGCTAGCATATTAAGTATACTAGTTAGCATACTAGGTGCGAATATAGCATTGAGTTTTTGATATCTAACATACAGAGTCTTCTATTTATTATATTTGCGCTAATTAACATAGAGCATGTGCTAACTAACATAGTGATTGTGGTGGTTAGCATACTAGCTTTCCTAATTATCATGATGACTATGGTAGCTAGCGTACTAATTATGCTAACTAACATAATTTCTTTGATAGCTAACATATAGATTGTGTTATTAAGCATGCTACATGTGCTATATACCCCTTGTAGATTTCTATTTACATTCATTTGATGTATTGAGAGTTTGGTCATAGGAACGCCTTCTTATGTAAATCCCAAAGTATTTATCTTCGTAAAAAGCAAGAGTAAAAGTGTTGAAAACCACGAGTTAGAAGTGGTTGGGATTGATTCTCAATCAATCAATCAAAAGGTAGATGTGATTTCAAATCTCTCTTTTCCTAGATTGTAGGAAATGATTCCAATCAATCTAAACTTAGAAATCTGCTTAAACTCGAATTCAAATTCATGGAGAAAAGGCATGGTTATGTACTCAAGAGTCTATATAAAGACTCGACAACATTTGTACATTAAGTAGGATGATGATTTGAAGCAATACATATACTTCTTGTTCATTGCTTGGTGCCACTTCAGTTTATTGCTCATTCTTCCTCAGACTCAGTCAACTTGCAGAGAGTGTTGCTCACTCTACAGAGCTCTAAATCTAGTGGTTAAGGTCTCATTGGAAAGGTATTATTGTCTAGTTTATGCATAAAAAATGTCAAATCATGTAGTTCACTATTTTTAGAGTTATTGGAGATTTACAGTCTCGGGGTCATTCTCTACAACTCCCTAAAATTTCGAGATGATACCTATTTAGTGTTAAGGTGATTGCTTCTTGTATACTTCATATAAATCAGGGCTTTTATGCATTATAGCAAGCCAACCCTATCTATGATACTCCCTTAAGATGAATTTTTCCAATTTTTACTATGTTGGCTGAGTGTTTGAAGTCACAACTTCTATCCATATTTAGAAGGTTTTTTGTGAGCTAGTCATGGTGCAAGTTATCTGTTTTGCATCAACTAGTTCTTGTTGATGTTCCAAAGTACCTATTGGGTTTTATTGTACTAAATACAAGCTTCCAAGGTCTACTTTACATATCCAAAGAGCTAGGGTTGTTCCTATGTTGGTTTGCTGGACCAACTTCACCACTTGAATACTCTAATGTCCAAGCCTCTCCAAGCTTCTCCAAAATTTGTTTCAGTGGTATCAGAGCTACTCAACATGGGAGATGGCTTTCCATCAATGATCGAGAAGCTTGATAGACACAATTGTGCTCCTTGGCAAATCAAAATGGAGGCTTATTTGCAAGGAAGAAACCTATATGGGATTCTATCAAGTGATGAAGCAATGCCTATTAGAAGATCCAATGGAGGACCTACTTAAGAGAAAACAGATAGACTCGCACTTTGGTGTGCAAGGGATGCTCAAGCAAGTTCATACATACTCAACTCTATCTTTGATTTTCTATTACCACATATTATAGGATGCAAGACATCTCAAGGGACTTGGGATGCCCTAGAGACTTTCTTTTCTGCTAAAGGCAAGGAAGAACCATCTTTGGAATGGGTTCAACCAAATGAAGAAGAGTCCAAAACAAACCATCACTGAGTTTGTTACAAAGGTCAAGGAGGTTGCGGATCAATTGGAGTCCATTGGAGAGCTGATTGAAGAAGAAGCCATCATGAGGCAAATTCTCAATGGGATTAGAGGTGAAAAGCAATAGCAATCTTTCACCACAACCTATGATCTCATCATGGATGTGCAAACTCTTGATTATCTTTCTTGGAAAACTATTCAATCAAGAGGCTAACAATAGCATAAAGGAAGGTAACTCCTATTCAACTAGTGCTTTATATGCACATAATATGGACAAGAAGCGCAAAGGCAAGAAGAAGGAAGAAGATGAAGAAGAGACTTCCCAAGCCAACTTTGCAAGCAAGAGCAAATGGAAAGGGAAGAACAAAGGACCAAAGCATGACAAGACCAAAGGCCAAAATGTTCAACCTTGTGCCATTTGTGATACGTCCAACCACACCACTCAGAATTGTTGGTTCAATGGGAAGACCCAGAAAGGAAGCGGAAGAGGTGGATATGGCAACAATAGAGGCAGAGGTGAACATAACTTCAACAACAGTAATAGAGGCCATAACAGAAGAGATTACAATAATTATTCTGAAGATCAACAACATGAAGACTCATTGCTCTTGATGAATCTAAGCCACAAGGAAGGTAAAGCGAATGATCATTTATTCTACATTAATTCAAGATGCTCAAATCATGTTGCAAGCAATATTGCTCTTCTATCTGACTTGGAAAGTCCAAAGCATAGACATGAAGTTCAAATAGGGAATGATACAAAGCATGGTGTGGAGACGATTGGTAATGTCAAAGCTTCCAATGGAAGGATAAATATTTTGAGCAAGGTACTCTATGTTCCCACTATTACAAAAAATCTAATAAGTGTAAGCCAAATTATTGAGAAAGGCTTGTAAGTTAGGTTCACCCAACATGGAGGTTTTGTGGAAGATCCATGTCAAGGCTTCAAGAAGATAGCCAAAGGTGAGAAGCATGGTAGGCTCTTTACTTTTGAAGTAGGAGAAACCAAAAACATAGCTCTATTCAACTTTGGCAAACTCTAAGTGAGCTTGAAGTGTCGCATAAGAGGCTAGCTCATGTGAATGAAAGAACCTTGAAGGATATATGTAGGGATCAAAGTATTCTTGGATTGCCAAACATATCAAAGCAACACATGATCAACAAATGTGATGCATGTCAGATTGGGAAGGCACAAAGATAACCATTCAAACACAAAGGCTACATCCACAACAACCTTTTGGACCTAATACATACAGATGTATGGGGGCTAAGCCAAGAACCTTCATTGGCAGGATCAAGGTATTATGTCTCATTTATTGATGATCATAGTAGATGGACTATTCTATACTTTATAAAAAGTAAGAATGACGTATTTGATTGCTTCAAAAAGTATCTAGCACATATGGACAATCATACAGGTAGATCACTCAAGAAGCTCAGATTTGATGGAGGGGAATAATACTTCTTCAAAGAGTTTGATGAGTTCTTGCAAGTTAAAGGTATCAAAAGGGAAGTGACCACCAGGTACTCTCCTCAACTAAATGGAATCGCAGAGAGAAGAAACAAGACATTGGTTGGATCACCAAGAACAATGCTTGAAGAGAAGAGGTTGCCACATTATCTATGGGCTGAGGCTATTTTAACTGTTGTGTACCTTGATTGCAAGGTGTTTGGATGTTTAATTTATGGTTCTATAATCCTTCAACCAAGCAATTCACTACAAGTAGAGATGTTGTGTTTCAAGAACACAGGTCTTGGTATGATGAAGATAAGCAAAAGGTAACTCTACCATATGATCTTGATTCTGATTCTCATCATTTAAGAAGCACGCATGATACACAGGTCTAGGATCCAAGAAGTGATACAGATGATGAACAAGATGGAAAGGAAAGAGATTACAAGCTATGGAAGTCGAGAGGCAAAGCAAAGATGCAAGAGGTTGGAGAATGCTCCATGCAAACACCTAGAAGGTCAACAAGGGAGAAAAGACAACTAGAAAGGTATGGATATGATTCCACATTTGTTATAAAGCATTCAATCTACTTGGCAAAAGACTCAATTTCAGAGGAACACTCAACCTATGAAGAGGCAAAGGAAAACCCTAATTGGGAAAAGGCCATGAAAGTAGAAATAGATGCATTGAAGGAGATCGGCACTTGGGATTTGATTCCAATGTCATCCAATCAAAAGGTAACTAGTTGCAGATGGGTATATAAAGTTAAAAGAAACTCAGATGGATCAGTTTGCAAGTATAAGGCAAGATTAGTTGTCAAATGATGCTCACAAACTAATGGTATTGACTATGAGGAAACATTCTCACCAATTGCAAAGATGACTACAATCAAGACATTGATAAGTGATGCTTCAAGGAATTGGAGACTCCTCCAACTTGATGTGAAAAATTCATTCTTAAATGGTTGGATAAGTGAAGAGGTATACATGTCACAACCACCAGGTCTTGAAAATCCTAATCATCCATCTTATGTTTGCAGACTTAACAAAGCATTGTATGGATTGAAACAAGCTCCTAGTGCTTGGAATTACAAGTTGGTTACATATCTTCAAGATCAAGAGTTCAAAGCTAGCACCTCAGATCCTTCTCTATTCATTAAAAGGGATCACAATGAGGTTATCTATCTATGTGTATATGTAGATGATATTATTGTGACAAGTGATGATTTGAATGGCATTCAAAGGATCAATAGACACATGCAAAAGGAGTTCAAAATTAGTGACTTAGGTGAGCTCACATATTCCCTTCATATGCAAGTGATTTATACACATGAAGGGATGTATCTCACTCAGAGAAGATACATTCAAGACCTACTTTTCAAGTTCAGAATGGAGAATGCAAAGCTTGCAGGTACACCTTTGGAGCTGAACCATAAACTTAGAGTTTATGAAAGTGTGCAGATTGATGATCCTAAAGAATACCAAAGTTTGGTAGGTAGCTTGATATATGCTACTCACACAAGACTAGACATATCATATAGTGTGGGAGTGCTTAGTCAATTCATGCACTCACCTAGAAGGCCACACATGGATGTTGCAAAGAGAGTACTCAAGTACCTCAAAGGGACACTTAATGAAGGTATATTCAATCCTTATCTTCAGATTTGGATATCAAAATCTATTCATATCTAGATTGGGCAGGAGCAAAGGATGATAGAAGAAGTACCTCTGGATACCTAGCATTTGCAGGTTCAAAATTGGTATCATGGAGTTCCAAGAAGCAACCAACAATTGCTTTATCTTCAACTGAAGCAGAATATAGAGGTCTTACTATTGCAACTCAAGAAGCAATATGGCTCAAGGAGTTGTACTCAGATTTGGAACTTGTAAGTTCCAAACCTCACCTACTTGGAGATAATGTAAGTTCCATGCACTTGGCTGCAAATCCAATTTTTCATGCAAGGACAAAGCACATAGAAGTTCATTACCACTTTGTGAGAGAGAAGCTTATAGCGAAGGAAATTGACATTTCATTTGTTCCTACTGAGAAGCAAATAGCAGACATGATGAAAAAGGCACTTGCTGGGATAAAGCTTTGTAGATTCAAAGCTATGGCGTATTCAACCTATCCGAGAATGAAGACTCAAGCATACTTTAGCTTGAGGGGGAGTTGTTGGAACAATAAGCTTTCATTATGCTTGAGGTGGACATGATCTTCATCAAACTCACCATTGGAATGATGCCAGATATACTCCTTGTAGAGTTTTATTTACATTCATTTGATGTATTGAGAGTTTGGTCATAGGAATACCTTCTTATCTAAATCCCAAAATATTTATCTTCATAAGGAGAGGTGTGGTGGTCATCTCAAGGTGGAGCAAGGTGACTTAGGTGCAAAGATACAAGGTGCAAGCCCAAAGGGGTAGCTCATGCATGTGGATGGACATGGCTGAACATGCAAGTAATTCTCCAAAAGCATTTGGGGACTGCCCAAATACATATCAGACATCAAAGTAGTTGGAAGAATGAAAACATCTTTTCTAGGAGAGAGATGTAGCCCTTCTCAAAGGGGGGAGGGGGGGGGGAGGGGGGGAGGGGTGTCTTCCTTCCCAAAAGGAAGGAAGCAACCACCCCAAGGGGTATGTGGTTTCCCTTCCCAAAGGGAGGTAATAGCTCCCCTTGAGATTAATAGGCTGCCCTGCCTATGAAAAGGTGGTGTTGTTAAAACCTCCAAGATCCTCCTTACTGGAAAACACAAGACACAAGCCATATTCACTAAAATTAGAAGGGAAGACATCAAACACCTTTCAATTGTAGAGCCAATACGGGCTTACCCCCGAGCTTGGGAGCATGTAACCAAGTAGGTAGCCACCTCCAGGGGACGGGCCCATACCACCAGCCCTGCACTAGTAAGGGCAATGAGGCTCTGTCAAAGGGCCAAGAGTCCAAGTGCCTCACGTGAGGATGTCTCACAAATGAGCCCATGGGTCATGTCTACAGGCTCAAATGAGGAGGTGCTTCAGTTCACACTGGATGGCTGGTTGATATTTGACTGTTTTGGGGACGTAAGAAGTGCTGCCCTGCCTATGAAAAGGCAGTTAAGGTTTCGAGACTAGGTTGATGCTTCACTTGTGGTTAGGCAGTGCAAGGAGGAAAGGGAGAATCGCAGCGTTTTAGGTAGGAGGCAGTTGCTACTCTTGAGGAAGAAGGGAGAAAAAGATTCAGCCACACATGAGATCCCCCTCCAAGGTTGGATTGGAACGCTTTCCATATACGTTTGGAACGGAGCATGAGTTCCATTAAAGGTTCGAAATGTTTTCATATATATTTATTGGAACATTTGGTAGAAAATGCTAGTTCCATTAGACATATGATATATTTCTTTTATATAACTTTACCTTATCATTGGTAAACATGAAAAGGATTGCATGCACATAATTTGAGGCAAATTTCATTATTGGAGCACGTGAGCAAGTTGCATGAAGATGATGACTCATGACTTGAAGTTCTTTGGACATTCATGTGTGTTGCTACCTGTATCGTTATCTCAACTTATGTGGCATGCAGTTGTGTATTCATTATTTGGCATATGCATGCATTCATAATCGCATTATGTTCATGATTATGATTTATTTGTTATCATTTATATCTAAACGGCTAGAGCTTGCCATGAGTCATGGCATATGCATTGTTAAGTAGCATACATGTTACATACATACTCATAGTACATGCACATTGCATACATGCATACATATTACATATTACACATACATGCATTCATTTTACAATGATTGCATACATATAATATATAGTTTATATGCATACATAAATGATACATATTACATGCATGCAAGAATTACATTTCATACATTGAACATTGCACACATATTACATACATGCATACATATTGCATCATGCACTCATATAAGGCTCAAGCATACATGCTTGTTTGAACATTTGCCATTTAATGCATACATACATGAGACAGACTACATGGCACATGCATAGTACATACAGTTTACATGGGCTGAAATCCACGAGTTAGAAGTGGTTGGGATTGATTCTCAATAAATCTATCAAAAGCTAGATGTGATTTCAAATCTTTCTTTTCCTAGATTGTAGGAAATGATTCCAATCAATCTAAACTTAGAAATCCACCTAAACTCGAATTCAAATTTGTAGAGAAAAGGCATGGCTATGTACTCAAGAGTCTATATAAAGACTCCACAACATTTGTACATTAAGTAGGATGATGATTTGAAGCAATACATATACTTATTGTTCATTGCTTGGTGCCCCTTCAGTTTGCTTGTCCTTCCTCGGACTCAGTCAACTTGCAAAGAGTACTGCTCTCTCTATACAGCTCCAAACCTGGTAATTAGGTCTCATTGGAAAGGTATTACTATCTAGTTTATGCATACAAAATTTCGGATCATTTGCTTCATTATTTTTAGAGATATTGGAGATTTACAATCTCAGGGTCATTCTCTGCAAGTCCCTAAAACTTCGGGATGACACCTGTTCAGTGTTAAGGTGATTGCTCCTTGTATACTTCATATAAATTAGGGATTTTATGCATTATAGCAAGTCAACCCTACCTATGACACTCCCTTGGAGAGGAATTTTTCCAATTGCTACTATGTTGGTTGCTCTTAGTGTTTGAAGTCACAACTTCTATCCATATTTAGGTTTTTTGTGAGCTAGTCATGGTGCAGGTTATCTATCTTGCATCAACTTGTTCTTGTTGATGTTCCAAAGTACCTATTGGATTTTATTGTACTAAACACAAGCTTCCAAGGTCTACTTTACATATCCAAAGAGCTAAGGCTGGTCCTATGCTGGTTTGCTGGACCAACTTCACCACTTGAATACTCTACTCTCCAAGCCTCTCCAAGCTTCTCCAAACTTTCTTTCACTAATGAGCATATAATATGTGTTACATAACACAGATTGTGTGAATTAGCATACTTCTAGTGCTAATTATCATGCAATATGTATTCATTAGCATATTGATTCTGCAAGTTAGCATACTACCTTTCCTAATTATCATACTGTGTATGCTAGTTAGCATGCTAATTGTGCTAGTTAACATAGTCTCTTTTCTAGCTAATATCTAAATTGTGCTAGTTAACATGCTACTTGTGCTAATTATCATAGAGCTTATGTTATCTAGCATATTGATTGCACTAGTGAGCACACTAGATCTACTAATTAGCATAGATTCTATGTTAGCTTGCATACATATTGTGCTAATTAACATAGAGCTTGCATTAGCTAGCATACTAGTTATGGTAGTTAGCATATTGGCTTTCCTAATTATCATAATGAATATGCTAGCTAGCATATTGATTGTGCTAGTTAGCATACTAGTTGTGCTCATTAGCATAGACCCTGTGTTAGTTAGCATATTGATTGTTCTAGTTAGCAAAGAAGTTGTGTTAATCAGCATAGACTCTGTGTTAGCTAGCATTCTAATTGTGGTAGTTATGGATTGTGCTAGTTATGGGTTGGGCTAGCTATGGATTGTGCTAGTTACATAACCATGCTAATTAGCATACTTTCTATGGAATACTACATGATGATTTCAATATCATTTGTCTTTGCACACTTTTTCAATCCATTGACAAAATATCTTGGTGCATTTTTATATATTGTTACACAAGACCATAGTGCAAAGAAGATTGATGGTATTGAAGAGATATTTGTAGCGTAACTTCATATTGATCTAGCTGAGAGGGACCCAACGAGGAGATGGAAATGGCAAAAGAAAGTAGCATAGATCATTGAGACCTAGAGGTGCCCAGAAGTCTTCTTATACATGAAGAGAAGGGACCGGGTGATAATAGCCCCCTCTATAGGTTTGCAAAAGCACACAAACAAAAATCTTTGGATGGCAAATCACTACCCGTAATGGTAGGTGCTGAATTGGATAGCTTTGTTACTACCTTTAAAGAAATCTAAAAGCCTTCTCTTGCTGCAGCAAAATTCATCAGGTCACATGCATGTAAAAAGATGTTCATGGGCATGACATTCATGAACAGTGTACTTAACATCTAGTTGACTTGAGCCCCCCTACATGTGTCATTTGCTTGAGCATTGAGTTGTAATCATTTATACAAAGCTTAAAGAGGATTCTCTCTTTTAGTATGTCTTCATAAACTTTTATGAGTATGATTCCTTAGTTTGCTAATTGCACGAGTTTTCATTCTTTGTCTATCACTTGAAAAATACAAAAGTATAGTAAATTTTATGTGTGAAAGTATGTGTAGTTCGACACAACATAAAAATTTGGAGTATGTGCTTTGTGCAAGCAGGAGATTTGTGTGTCGAAGCGAAAGAGACATGTCCAAATGTCTTTTATTTTAGAACTGTGACAATACTAATTATCATGCTTAACATTTTGTCCTTAGTGACATATTTATTTGATTGATAAGCATTCTATCCTTATTGGCATATTTAAGTTGAAAGCATATTGACTAAGACACTTAGCATTTTGAACGTGTTAACATAGTTATTTTGCTACTTTGCATAGTGAAATTTATTTGGTATAGCTTTAAATATTATCAATGATTCTTGCTCTTCCACTAAATTTTTCCATTTCTACTTGGATTCTTTTAATCTATTGTCTTTGTTTTGTAGGATCGAAATTGGTAAATGCCCACACCTAAACATGCAAATCTTTGCAGATCCAAGGCTACAAGAGTTTTATTTGCTAAGAAGTCTCATCATTTTATTAAAAAAAAAAAAAAAGAGAAATGCACAGGCAAGGCATCAAAGAACTATACAAATGGAAAATATTTTGGCTAAAGTAAATAGGCTATATTAAACCACTACCTCCATCCACCCATTTGGCAAGGTGATTCAACTTTGTTAGAACCATATCTGTGTATTGAAATTGCTTGCAAAAGATAAAAGGGTGCTCATTTTTTACCTAAATGGGCTACTATTTAAGGTAGTTAAACCTCAACATGGGGAAACATCTCCCCAATATGCACAAGATTGCAAATGGTATGATATTGACAATACAAATGGAGTGAGGATATACATGCTTTTCTAGATGGGTGTCTCAATTTTTTCCACGTTTTCTTCTGGAGCACAAACATGCAAAATTGAAACTAGGAAAAATTATGAGGACTCTATTTAGAAAGCATATGGGTTCAATTGCAAGAAATTTCTCTCAAAATCATTGCACAAAGTATGATTACTTGGTGAGAAATAGATCGATTTTCCATAAAAAGCTTGATCTGTTTTGGACAAATTACGATGCCTTTAACAAAAAGAATAGTGAATATAAGGTGTATATCAACCTAGAAGGTAGTTGAATCCTCCTACCAAATTTTCACCACCAAACTTGGGAGGAAAGGAAGAGATTTACTGATTGGCTTTTTCTCTGCTTGCAAGCACAGGATCAAAGAGATGCACGATATCATCCAGCTTCATTCCCACCCAAGATCTCTTCAATAATGAAATTTCTTAGATGAGAGAAGCAACCTGATTTACCAAGAAAGAATCATATCTAAATATAGTGGATATCTAGAGGATATGTTATCCTATCACATTTTCTTTCCTCAATATTTGGAGGCATGAACCTCTTCTACCTTGGGTATTTGACCGTTGCTTTGAGTTTTCTCCATTTTCAAAATTATGGTCATAATTTTGCTCTCTATACAATCCTATCCACATGTCTTCATCTTCATCCAACTCTTGTAGCATGGACTTTACCAAGTCCTTTAGCCCTTCCATTACTAATTTAGCTTTCGCTTGGACTTCCCAATTGTGCACTACAAGGTGAGTACCTCCTTGAATTGGGTTCCAAGCTTGACAGTTGTGTCCACTAAGATTGATGCTCAATGGTTCTTCTCCCGAATTAACAACCTTGTCTTCTTCATGATCTTTTACATACATAGAGTCACTTGAAGCATGCCATGACCAAAGTTCATCAAATTGGACATTCAAGATACCTTAAACTCCTTTGTCTTTGTTTTGTAGGACCTATGTCCTTTTTGTTCCCTTGCATACCCTAGAAATATACATTTCTCTACATGAGCATGATGCTTATTTCTAAGCTCACTATGTACGTACATGTAGCATACACATCCAATAAATTTGAGATGGGAGAAATTTGGTTTCTTCCCATAGAATTCTTCATAAGGGTTTGATGAATGAATACTTGATGTTGGTGCTTTCTTCATGATTTTTATTTCAATCGATATGAGAACACTCACCAATAGTAGTTAGGCATATGCCTTTCATTAAGCATATCCCTAGCATATTTTTCCAAGTACATGTTCTTCCTTTCAACTATTCCATTTTGTGGGGGGTATATATGCATGTAAATTGCCTTTTAATTCTTAGATCACTCAGATATTGAGTAAAATCATGGGAGAAATACTCTCCCTCCATCCAATCTAGCACTATTAATGTGATTACTTACGTCCTTCTCAATGTGTGTCTTGAACTTTTTGAACAAAAAAATGCCTTTGATTTTTGCTTCATACAAAAGACCCTTTGCATCCTTGCATAATCATCAATAAATGTGATAAATAATATATTACCTCCAAGTGGTTGTTCTTTGGTAGATCTCCAAAAACTTTGTGTGTATAAGGGCAAAGAAATGTTGTCTTATGTATCCTTGCATCTTGAATGCTTGTATAGTCTACTTCCCTTATTGTGGTTTCACACAAACGTTGCATGCTTTGGGCTTCAAAACTTGGTAAACCATCTGCCATACTCCGCTACTACATGTCCTTCATGCGTCTGGCATTGATGTGACCCATTCTTTTGTGCCACAAGTCTAATTAAGCTACCTATTTAACGACGTAAGTGAAATAGAAAGATTGATTTAGGGTTGCTTTACCTCTATGGTGAAGTGCTTCCTTTCTTGATTTTACCACTACCTTGTAGCTATCCTTGGGGTATTCAACATAGCATCCTCCTTTTGCAAATCTTACTTGGTGGCCTCTTCCCACCATTTGTCCAATAGATACTAAATTCTTTCTTATTGTGGGCACATATAACACACCCTTTTAGACACCTAGCATTATGTCCATCTTCAATCATCGCATACCCAATGTGAATGATGGCATGGGGTGTGTCAATCTTTGTCTCAAGATTCCCTCTATCGGTTCGAGCATGTAGATTAGTAAACTAAGACTTGTTGCAACTCATGTGACTGTTGTAATCACTTCAATTTTCCATCAAATATTGAATTTATTATGAATCTTGAAAGAGACATTCAAATCTATAAAACTATCATTATTTGTTGAAACTAAGTATCAAAGTAGAGACATTATATGCACATCAAACTGACAAGTTTCCCTCAAATATGGTTCTATGAATAGAAAAATCTTTATGGGTACATGAACGTACATCCAAGATGTCAATTTTATGATCAAATTTGAGACTTTGTTTAAACTAGTTGTTTGACAATCTCCTCATCTTTTTTGTAATGATGTTATGGATACACAACTCAAATAGAAAATGGAAACTCAATACGTAAAAATGGAATCTCAAGAATAACAATAAAACATAATATGATCTATGTATGAAAAAAAATGTTGAAACATCCTGAAGAAGGTTTATTTTCCTTATTTTGGAGTTCACACCTTGAGGAAATATATGTTATGATATGTATCGAAGATTTGTGCTTGATTGTATGCATGTCAAAACCTTGGATTTTTCAACGTGTTGGAATACCACTATTGTCTATTGTGGCAAGATCTTGATCCAAAGTTCAAGATCATTCATGTTCAACTTAAAGAAAACCCTTTTCGATTGTGCATAAGTGTGCTCTAATGACTATCAAGCATGCATGTTTGTGACATTTTTAAGGCGTATTTAATATTTCTATTCCAAATACATGTAAAAAAGATTTACTGATATTAACATCATAATTCAATTACATTCTTGTCATAGGATCAATATTTCTAGTAGCACTCATGACTTCTATGAAATTATGGATTTCTGAAAGATGGCATATTATGTCTATGAGACATTTGCTTGTTTCTTTGTGAATAGATTCAAAATATTGTTAGAAAACCATGTAGATTTTCAGTCGAAGGAGTAGAAAATCAGACTACTTTTCTAATAGTAATACAATTGATCAAGATTCTAAGCAAGACATAAGTACATAACTCTATATTGATCAACAAATTACAAGAAAAGATAGGAAAATATTCAGAAAACTGAAGGAAATCAAAGTTTTCAAAGAAATAATAACAAGGCTATGTATGTATGCATGCATGCATGCATGCATGTATGTATGTATGTATGTATGTATGTATGTATGTATGTATGTATGTATGTATGTATGCATGTACGTATGCACATACGTACGTATGCAAATATGTATGTGAATATGTAATGTCTGTGTGTATGCATGTTTGTATGTATGTATGTATGCATGTATGTTTGTATGTACGTATGTATGAATGCATGTTTGCATATGTGTGTGTATATGTGTGTTATATGCACGTCCATGCACATGCATACTCATATTTTTCCTTGTATTCAACTGTTCATGGATACATAAACATCAGGACTCTACTGGCAATGATTTAATGAAAACACAACCCTGCCATATTGATCTGTGCTTAAACAGGACAATATTTGCAATGCTTTAATGAAGGCACGTTCCTGCCATATGGAATCCCGTGGTTTAAAGAAGAATAGCCATGGCATAAAAGAGAGATAGAAATGCTCCATGAATAAGAAAGGTGCAGAGATGGTCATTTGGATTTCTTGACTCGATAAATAAAATAAAATCAGTATTTATTAAAAATATTAAGTACACTTCCAATGGTTTATTGATTACTAAGTGCATAATCCTGCCATTGGTAATTTGATAGCTTAAAGAAGAATAAGCATTACTAATGAAGATAATTCTCCTGATTAATTACAATAAAGATCAAAACAATAAGCCTGGTTAATCTTGATTAGAATAAAAACTAAAATAATAAGTTGGTAGGTTGCAATAAATCAGAGTCATTTGAAAGTAACATATCTTGGAATTGAAGAAAATATAGGTGGCAAGTTGCATGTATTCTCACCACTCTGTATAACATCCATTGATAAGATTGAGTTGAATTCTGAAGCATGTATTGCTGATGGTTCAAGGAAATGGAGTCACAATATTAATCCCTAGGGAATAAGAATTCCGATGCAAACCTTTCACTCCACTGTAAGAGATCCACCATAAGAGAATCAGTACTAGTTAACTACATGATAAGTTTGAAAAGACAAAAACAATGTGCACTTGTGATGCACAAAAAAGGGCTTTCCCATGTTACGTGAAGTTTGATATAATCAGTAGAACTTTGAATCGCAGCCACAGAAAAGATGGATAGGGAAATAGAAAACAGTGAAGTAAGCTTAATATTGCCTGATATAATCAGCAATTTCCAAAAATGATGGCAAATGAATGTGAGATGTTCCAAGAACTAACAAAGAATTCCAAAATACAGTTGAGACAATGTTCCATGAAGATTGATCCAGGAAGCATGTATTACAAGAGAGTAACCAATTTGTTTGAAAGCATTCACATTGATTGCAGAGACAATGGCTAGACAGTAATGTAAAAACACCAAAAACGAAAGACCTTGAAAAATACCTTCTGTCCAAAATATTGGGTGAATACTTTGATAGCAGGATCTCTTTCACTTGAATATGTATCATATTCAGTGTGCCTATTCCTGACAGCCATTTTGAAATCCAAGTCATAAACAGGCTCCAATAAATGTAGCCACTTCAAATAGCTTGTAACATAGCCCATGTAGGTGCTGAAGAAAAGGCCATCTGGTACCTTAAAACAAGCATAAAATCTCAGTGATTACTATCATTTATGTTATTTTGTTGAATTGGATTTCAAAAAAAAAAAGAAGTGAAATAATTGTTTCCTTGAATTGAAAAATTCCAAAAAGAAGGCAAGCAAAACAGACAGAAACCATATACCACTACATCCCTGATATAATCATCTTTCATTAATACATGGGTGGCATGAAGAAGAGAAAAGGAAGCTCAAAGTCTTCTAGATTGTTACTACTTGCTAAAATAGATATGGCTACATGAAATCTTTCTAAACTAGTGATTTTATTGATCTGCATAGATAACCAGGGTAACATTTATAAATGATGTGCCCATAGATAATACAACATGTAACCAGAGATATATGGCACTGAACAGTTTTTGGATCCCAGGAGTGTGCGTGTTGTTCATTTCAATCTTGCAAGCATAGCTAGAAGAGTAGGCTGATGCATGAACTTCCAGAAAAGAAAAAAGGACGGAAAGCCAAATCCCTTTTTCTTTCTTGTGTCTTAGGAGAGAGGGAATTTATTTTTATTCCACACTAAATGTTTGGAATGCATATAGATGCTTAGGCTGGTAGTGCTGGAAATGCAGGGGAGCAGAGAGAAGAAATTTTTGAAGGTAGATGCAAGTGAACTTAATAAGAACAAAATTTGTATCTACACCTGCATTTGAGTTTGCATGTAGCTGTTCCTTATCAAACCCAACCAATTTTTGTAGCCTACATGCAACATATGGTACTGCACATGCTGAAACATTAGAAAAGCAATATTCCTTGACCATATTTTCATATACTAGCCTTAAAGAAGGCAAAAAGAAAGGACGAACTTCAGAAAAACTCCAATCCCTTTTTTAAATTAAAAACGTTAGAAAAAAAATCTAAAAAAAAGCTGCGTGCTGATTTATAAGCCAATCTTGACACTCACCATGCAAAATACATACTTGTCCAGTTCAGCTCCTCCCTCCTATCAAAAGAACCAAAAGTTGGGTGCCTCATGTTGAGCAGCCCTTTATCATTTTCTCTTTCTATTCATATCCCAAGAAGGCAAGGTTTGCCAACCATGCCCAAGTGCATTGGATTTGAGTGTTCAAACAAAATGTTCAGAGACAAGACAGAAAATGAACAACATGACAAAGATCTGAACAAAATTAATTATCTGAATATGAGTATAAAATGATTACAAAGCTGAATTATGGTTGCATGACCAACAGTCTTGAACAAATTCAATTCAAACTGCTGAGGACATATAGCAAGCCATTTATTTCAATCATGACCTTCAAAATCTTTATCAGAACATCCCAGTAGAAGACTCGAAGACATTGGATGAGATAGCTCTATTATGATGCATACTTGAATTTCTGCCGTAGGTGCCCTTGCAGATTGAGTTTACAATGTAACCATGATCACATGCAAGGTATGCATTTTTTGTTGTCAAAACATTTTTTGTTGTCAAGGTATGCTATATCACGGCAGCATATGAGAGGAGAGAGCAGATGCTACAGCGCACACATCAGACACAGACGGGTACCCAGCAGACTATTACTCAGTTTTTTCCGCGACTTGAGCCACATCAGACAGACCAGCCTCCCAGAGCCATAGGGCTCACACTCGAGCAGGCAGCAGCACAGAGAGTGCGACGCAGACCACGTATGACTAGGTACCGGACGGCCACGACTGCATCATGAGGACATCTCTCGCATCAGGATAGCCCACGACCACATGATGGAGCATCAGTGCACCACCAACACTTGGGTCGCCCTCTTGCAGGAGGTGTTGAGTCCACCGCCAATGTACCATATACTCCACCCTCCTCCACCCATCTGTACCGGTTAGGGTATACATATGTCCCCATGTAGTAGGTGGCCATTATCTGTGGAGTCAGAGCCACGCTCTCCCCACGCACCACACTCTATCTCCACTACTCCATCATTGCTAGGTGCACCATCATCTCCTTGTTTTCAGCCTACATAGTTCTTTTTTGTAGCGAGTACTTTTCTTTTCATAGATACACAGAGATGACCATAGTTGTACATGGTTTTGTCTCATAGGCCAAGTTTGGCCTTTTGGTAGATGTTAATATGACTCTCTCTCTCTCTCTCTCTCTCTCTCTCTCTCTCTCTCTCTCTCTCTCTCTCTCTCTCTCTCTCTCTCTCTCTCTCTCTCTCTCTCTCTCTCTCTCTCTCTCTCTCTCTCTCTCTCTCTCTCTCTCTCTCTCTCTCTCTCTCTCTCTCTCTCTCTCTCTCTGTGCCTAGATGACTTTTGCAGACACAGAGGGTTATCTGTGAACCTTGGTAAAACCAAGGTCATGATCTTTCATACATCAGCACAGGTACGCAGACATAGTTTGTTCACAGCAGCAGGTGGACCGATCGAGGTGGTCAGATCATATGTTTACTTGGGAGTGACATTTACAGCAGCATCAGGGGTCTTCTCTATGTCTCAGGCAGCCCGTGACCGCATCACACGTGGGTACGCAGCACCAGCCTTGATGGAGAGACAGTGCCACCAGGCATACTTTCAGGAGCCCCGCACAAAGGGGTGGCTCTTTGACACTTTGGTTACGCCAGCACTCATGTATGGGGCAGCCATATGGGGGCCGGGATCAGCTACATCAGTATGGACAGCATTAGAGAGGCCACAGATCCTCATGATTGCCAGACTTATCCGCAGCAAGCCTTCAGTACCACATGATATCATTAGAGCAAAGCTCGCTGCACCACCGATGCTAGTTGAGGCACTATTCCAGACAGTATGCCTATTACACAGACTTTGGAGCATGGATACAGAGCGCATTGTTTATCGTGCTTTCCAGGCATCACATGATATGGCATTAGCTGGCGACACCTCCTCATGGTATGCACAGACACGAGACTGGCTTGCCCACCATGGCTTTGACATAGACAGGCTACCACCACTACAGTACGACTCACATGCACCCACCTACTCGCTCTCTCATCAAGAGAGGAATAGGGTCATTCGTCAGGAGATATGGCATACATACATACAGAGGACATGGGTGAGCCCTAGGGATACATTGCCACCGAAAATGCTCTATTACCGCGAGCATTTTCTACATATATCGGACGCAGGCTTTATCGAGATCCCGAGATACATGCAGACCTATCTTCCCCACCACCTCCAAGTCGTCATTGGGAAGCTCCGGGTCTCATCACATCAGCTCGAGATTGAGAGGGGTCGGTCTAGGGGAGTCCCACGTGAGGAGAGGTGGTGCCCAGTATGCCAGACAGAGGTAGAGAGTGAGGAACATTTTGTTATCAGATGCCGAGCATATTTAGACCTACGAGCACAGTTCCAGCTAGAGGAGTCACTCCAGTTGTGCATGACTAGGGGCGACCAGCGACGCTTGGGGCGCTTCCTCACAAAAGCATACGAGAGGCGAGAGCGGTCACTAGAGCCCACACATTCGCCACGGGTGAGTACCCAGCAGACCATTACCCAGTTCTTTCAGCGAGCTGAGCTACATCAGAGAGGCCCTTCTATTGGGCTCACTCTCCACCAGGCAGCAGCACAGAGTGCACGACGCCGACCACGCATGGTAGGATATCGTCGACCGCGACTATATCAGGAGGATATCTCACGCATCAGGACAGCCTACGACCACATGATGGAGCATAGGCGTACCACCACCCCCTGGGTTGTCTTCCTTCAGGAGGCACTCAGACCACCACCGATGTACCACATACTACACCCACCTCCCCCCATCACCAGTAGCTAGGGTGTTTTACTCACTCATATTATGGATCCCCTGTATTAGGTGGCCATTATCTGCGGAGTCAGAGCCACATCTCCCCACCCTTTCACCAGCCCTAGATAACTTTGTGTTTATTTCGTTTCATTTTCTACACATGGTTACTACACTTGTACATGGCTTTTGTCTCATAGGCCGAGTTTGGCCTCCAGAAGACGTTAATATGACTCTCTCTCTCTCTCTCTCTCTCTCTCTCTCTCTCTCTCTCTCTCTCTCTCTCTCTCTCTCTCTCTCTCTCTCTCTCTCTCTCTCTCTCTCTCTCTCTCTCTCTCTCTCTCTCTCTCTCTCTCTCTCTCTCTCTCTCTCTCTCTCTCTCTCCCTCTCCCTCTCTCTCCCTCTCTCTCCCTCTCTCTCCCTCTCTCTCCCCCTCCCCCTCCCCCTCCCCCGCCCTCTCCCCCCCTCTCTCTCTCTCTCTCTCTCTCTCTCTCTCTCTCTCTCTCTCTCTCTCTCTCTCTCTCTCTCTCTCTCTCTCTCTCTCTCTCTCTCTCTCTCTCTCTCTCTCTCTCTCTCTCTCTCTCTCTCTCTCTCTCTCTCTCTCTCTCTCTCTCTCTCTCTCTCTCTCTCTCTCTCACGCGGCAGCATATGAGAGATGAGAGCAATCGCTACAGCCCACGCATCAAACACGGGTGAGTACCCAGCAGACCATTACTCAATTCTTTCAGCAAGATAAGCTACACACGGGCCCGCCTTCCATAGGCATAGGGCTCATGCTCCAGAAGGCAACGGCACAGAGTGCGACATCGACCACATAGGGCTGGATACAAACGAACACGACTATACCAAGAGGATATCTCACGCATCATGATAGCCCATGTCACATGACCACATGATGGAGCACAGGTGCACCACCACCACCACCTGGGTAGCCTTCCTTCAGAAGGCACTTAGACCGCCACCAATGTACCATATACTCCACCCACCTCCACCCATTAATTGTAGTTAGGATATACATATTCACTCCCGTCATGGGGCCCCCATATATTAGGTAGCCATTATCTGCAGAGTCAGAGCCACATCTCTCCAATGAAAGATCCCAACTAGCTACCTGCCACTCTCCTCCCAACCTTAAATAGCCCTTACCCTTGGCACATCTGGAATCTTCTCTAAGGTCCAAACACTCCTCATATGGCCACTCTGAGGAGATGGAATAACCTCGAAGATCTGTGCTAGAGCCTTGGCTCCCCCGAGCTGTGGTCCTTGACCCGGCTAGGGTCCTCGACCAAATGCAGGTAGACCAATGGTAGACCATGGAGGTCTAAATAAATCTAACACTCTCTCCCCCTTCTAGAGATCACTGTCCTCAGTGATCAAGGAAGGAAAGTGTTTGCGAATCAGAGCTTCTGATTCCCAAGTAGTATCTGTGAGTGGACGGCTAGTCCATGCTACTAAATACTTTGGTATGGAGAGATTCCTAAACTTCCGCTCCCTCTTATCAAGAACCTGAAATGGAACATCTGGCTGAGATGCTCTATTTTCTAAAGCAACTAAACCATCTACACAATTCTCATCTCGAGGAATGTATGGTCTCAACTTGCTAACATGGAAAACTGGGTGAACTTTGCAATTATCTGGCAATTGCAATTTATATGCGACATCACTAATCTTCTTGATTACTGTCCAAGGTCCACAAAATCTAGGGGATAACTTCGGGTTCTGACCCACTGTCAATGATGAACCAAGTGGAACCTGTAAAAACACACGATCGCCCTCTTGAATCGTTCGTGGTGTACGATGTCATCTGCAAATGCTTTCATCCTTTCAGCAGCTTGTTGGAGATTGAACTGAGCTATTTTTAAGTTAGCTTGCATATCCGTTAAAAACTAAGAAGCACTCGGAGATTTCCTAGGTAACCCAATGGTAGCTGGACTATGTGGAATAAATCCATAAATCACCTCAAAAGGTGCAAGCCTAGTAGTTTTGTGCTTCCAACTATTATAAGCAAATTCAACTAATGGGAGAAAACTATCCCAATCTGTTTGCTTTTCTGAAACATATGCTCGTAGCATATCTTCGAGTCTTTGATTAACTCTTTGGGTCTGACCGTTTGTCTGTGGATGCTCTCCACTACTCATATTGAGTTGAACTTGAAGCTTATTGAACACGTGTTTTCAAAAAGTTTCCTGTAAACCTGGGATCCTTGTATGAAACTATTGATTTAGGTAGACCATGCAGTCTAAAAATATTCTAAATAAATAGTTCCGAAACTTGCAGAGCCTCCACGGATTCTTTTGTTGGGATAAAGTGTGCCATTTTACTCAAATGATCAACCACTACAAGAATAGCACTCTTCTGTCGTGGTGTCCTAGGTAAACCCATTATGAAGTCCATGGAAATACTATCCCAACAATACTGTGGTATTTCCAATGGTTGTA
This sequence comes from Ceratopteris richardii, assembly GCA_020310875.1. Classification (NCBI taxonomy): domain Eukaryota; kingdom Viridiplantae; phylum Streptophyta; class Polypodiopsida; order Polypodiales; family Pteridaceae; genus Ceratopteris; species Ceratopteris richardii. The sequence continues at coordinate 38,723,046 of CM035435.1, read as the reverse complement.
GAAGACCTGGAGTACCAATCCTCTCTGTTTTATTCATGTGACATTTAAAACACTGACTTATATAATTGTTTACATCTCTGACCATCTTTGGCCACCAAAAAGTGTGTCTGATCAACTGCAAAGGTATCTCAATACCAGGATGTCTTGCACAAGGTACATCGTGGTTCTCGAAAATAACTTCTTTTCTAAACCTCCCTTCTCAAGAATTAGGCACACAAATCTTTCCCTTTCTTTTGAGCAAACCTTGCTCCACTTGAAAATTAGAGAATGCTTTATCTTTATCATTTTGGGATAACTTATTGATTATAGACTTACAATAATCATCTTTGATCTGTGAATCTTTGATCTCTCGGATTAAATAACTGTCAAGAACTGTGAAGCTAATCTGATGCAAAATACAAGATAATGCATCTGCAACTGTATTCATTTTTCCTTTTCTATATAGAATTTCCATATGAAATTCTTGCATAACTCAATCCATCTAGCTTGTCTCCCCCGATGATCACGCTAGGAACAGAAATACTTCAGTGTGTGATGATCTGTGTATACTTTAAAAGTTGCATTCATACAGATAGTGTCTTCAAATCTTCAAAGCATGAACTATTGCACATAATTCTTGTTCATGGACAGGCTAGTTTCTCTGAGCTGGAGAAAGTTTCTTGCTTTCAAAAGCTACTGGTCTGCCATCTTGAATCAAAACTGCACCAACTTCGATGCCACTAGCATCGATTTCTATTTCAAAAGGTTTTTGGGGATCTACCACCAATAAAATTGGGGCACTTGAAACTACTTGTTTCAATGTGTCAAAAGCTTTCTGTTGTGCACTAGTCCATACAAACTTTTGATTATTTTGTAACAGATCTGTCAATGGCGCAGCTATATGCGAATAGCTAGCAATGAATTTCCTATAGAAGCCCGATAATCCTAAGAATGATCGCAACTGGCGCTCATTCTGAGGAATCGGCCAACCAAGTATCACAGAAACTTTGTGTGGATCCATTCTAATTCCATCTATAGAAATTATATGTCCTAAGTACTCAACAAATTGTAAACATAACTGTGTCTTCTCTGGGTTGACGTACAAAGTATTGTCATCCAACATTTGAAAAACTGTGCGCAAATGACATTCATGTTCTTCCAAACTTTTACTATAAACCAACAGATAATCTACAAAATCAACCACAAAGTGACCAATAAAAGGACGAAAAATATCATTTATGAGAATCATAAAAGTAGTTGGAGCGTTAGTTAAACCAAAAGGCATTACAAGATACTCATAATGACCAAATCTAGTACGAAAAGTTGTTTTATGTACATCATCACCCTTGACTCTTATTTAATGATAACCACTTTTTAAGTCTATTTTACTATATACAATAGCACCTCCTAGTGGATCCAGAATATCATGAATATGAGGCATCGGATATCTATGTTTTATTTGGTACTAGCTCAACCCTATGCTCCACTTTTCTGCGAGGCGGAAGACCTGAAGGTAACTCTGAAAGAAACAAGTGTTGGAATTCAGTTTTCATTATAGAAGCTAACTGAGCTTCAAGACTAGTCTGAATCTGTAAACTTAACAACTCCTTATGCTCAAAATATAAGAAATACAAATACTTTTACTCTGCTTTTACCATCGCAGAGATAGATGCTCGTCTGTACATCTTCACGTCGGGCTCTCCACGGATGATGGTGCGACGACCATTATGATTGAATTGATATATGTGAGTCTGAAAATCAATAGTTGGCTTCTTACTTGCAAGTTGCATGCCACTATTTATTGAGGACGAGATCAAATCTAACCAACCTGGCGATCTCAAAATCTAGCTCATCTCTATAAGTTTGTATCTGGATTGGTAATCAGACAACTCGTCGATCCAAGGTCTCAGATCCCTTCCCATCTACTAACTCTACCCTGTAGGTGTATTCAGATGGAGTAGTCTTCAACTTTAGTTTCTTCACTAAAGAAGAGTTAATAACGTTATGTGTGGATCCTGTATCAAATAGAACTTTAACGAGATATCCATGAACTTCCCCACTCATGACAACCAACTCGATGTCTGGAAACTGATACCCTTTCTAAGCAACTGGGGATAACACGATATCTAGAACATTCTTAACCTTCTTAGTGACTGTTCTATTTAAGATGGTTTGTTTATCTTTAGATGGAGGATCCATCTCAGTGTCTGTAGCTAGAAGATCAAAATCCAAAGGAGATGATGGAGTGGACGGTGAGGACTGCTTCCTCTCCATCACCATCGCTACAAAAATCTTCTTCTTCTTCTTCTTAGGACACATCCTGTAAGCATGCCGACCTAGGCACTCATAACAGAGGCCCTCACGGCGAGCCTTTTCTTTCTGTTGCTGTGTCAGACTGGATCTCTAAAAAGCTCTATCTGCCATGGATGCACTTACTTTTCTCTTCCCACGAGTGGAAGACTGAATGACATTAATCTGTTTGTTAGAAGCTAGAACTGAAGCTATGGGCTTCTTGAATCTTGTCCAAGTGCTCTTTTGTCCAGAAGGTTGCAATCGAGAGCGTCGCCCATCCTCCAACACCAAGGCAAGTTCTACTGCCTCATTTAAGGTGTGGCAGTGCTCCTTGCGCACAAGTGGACGCAATGTCTCCCTAAGCCCAAGCACAAATTTATGCACCTGAAGAAACTCCAGTACTTGATCTGGAATTTTCAATAAGATTTCCCTATATTTGTCTGCATATTCTTGCACTGAAAGTTGTCTCTACTGTAGGAAAAACCATGCATCTAGAGCCCTGGTACGTTCATCTGGAAGAACAAAATTATTGTAAAATATGATCTTGAAATCTGCCCAAGTAACCGGTTCTATCTTATCTTGCTCTATCTTCCTCCACCACCGATGAGCAACATCCATCAAACTGTAGGTGGCATGCTCGATCTTTTGCTTCTCATCCTCAATATTGCAAAGTCGGAAGCATTGCTTCCACTTACTTATCCACTGCTCTACTGCATCAGCCGTCCTCGCACTAACCTGTCCCTGGTATTTCGGTGGGTTCAAGTCCTTTACTTGCCACTTTACCTCTCTACTAGCAGACGCCCCTACATCTGCAAGTGGTATCTACAAACTAGATGGCTCAGCGGATGGAACTTCCATCTGCATTCGTGTAGCCACTGGTGGCACTTCTGGTTTCTTTATTGCTTCAAGAATCATCTTTATTACTTCGAGAATCATCTGAAGAGTATCCTCCATGCCTCTAATCTTGGCATTAAGAGTCGTAATCTCCGTAGTGTAAGGTTGCTCAAGCTCGACCTCATCCATGGGAGTTATAGTCTCGTCCAAACTCATTTTAAACAAACAATATAATTGATAAGTCATTTGAATGTAAAATGCAATACCTAACTAACAATGCTCCTAATTAATGATTCATTCATGAAAAACATGAATTAGAAGATGTATCCTAAATCCTCTCTCAATCCCATATATACACAAAAGGCAAACATCACTCAATCCCAATGTCCTATACAAGTTTACATGATAACTATACAAGTAATGGCAAATCCTAAAATACATCCGGCGATAAGCGCCATGATCAAGCTATACAAGCCTTGTACATTTACAAAAATGATTTATAAATGAACCTATACTAACTACAAGTCTAATACAAACTAATTTCAAATGATTTTCCCTAGAAATTACAATTTAAAGTCTTTGATAACTTCCTCTAACTTCTTATGTCAAAAAGTGCAATAACTACAAAAAGACCAGAACATTAGAAGTACTTAAATATATCCAAAAATAATGATTTTTGGTATACACATAGCCTGAAAGTCATCTTTGACCTACAAGTGGAATCAAGTGAATTGGATCTATGGTCATGAATTTATGACCAAAACTCTGCAAACCTATACCTATGTACAAGAGGTCCTGGGAGAGAGACATAGCTCCCATGATCCACTGAGTAGATTGACAAATGACTTTCAAATTTAGTGAAATTTGGGTCATTGGAAAGCTTATCTAAGCACCTATTTGTAAACCAAGTTTCACTTGAATATCACTCTCCAACTGAGAGAAACAAGCAAAATAGTTTCTGCAACACCTTCACATTTTGCACTACTCTGAAAGTAGACAAGAGGAAAGATTATAATCATAGACTCCTTAAATGAACTCCAAATTACTTCAAATTTGGTGAGCATTAAGATACCATAGCTCAAACACATATCCAAAAAAAATTACCCTAATTGGATATTCCATGAAAGAGAAATGGCATAATCACCAGACCTCTGTGCGCTTCTCTAGCGAGTCCTCGCCAGAGGGACCAGAGAGCAATGAAATTTATATATGTCCATTATAACACCATTCTTCAGGACATATCAAAATTTCATATCATTTGGACAAGTGGTGTGAGAGAAACACCCAAGTTTCTGCACACCTGCAAGAAATTGCCAGAGAGAATTCCCTACACAATGATCAGAGAAATTTTCACTTTTCTCTCACCTCAAAATTCCAAATTTAATGAAATTTAGGTGCCAAAAACTACAATATATAGGCTTTAAAACCAACAAAAAACTCAGCAATTGGACACTCCTATAAGGAGATAAGGCCCTGCAAAGTTACCCCTGTACACCTTCCAAAGGATAAGTTTTGATACAACAAGTCTGAACCTTTTCAACCATTTCACCTATCAAACAAACTTCAAAAGACATGAAAATTGGTGAGCATGTTAAGTACTTAACCATCTACTACCATCACACAAATTTTCATGCTACTTGGATCTTGCTACTTAAATTTATGAATACAACAACATGCAGCAGTACCCTTTCATGATGCAAAAAATAAGTTCAATGTACTTTCATGGTTCTTTCTATACATTTGAACTACCTTTTGCTTATAATTAAAACATTAATATATGGCCTAATTACTAATCAAGTCATTAATTCGCATTAGATCATCAATGAAGAGAATACTTATTTGCAAAAATCAAATCATAATACCATGCATATCTCCCAATCTTTACAAAAATATCTTTGAAGGGAGAATTTAATGAATGAATCCTTGAATTTACAATAAATAAGCACTCATTCTTTAATCTATCAAAAAAAATCCATTGAATACAAGCAATCAAAGAAGAAATTCAAAATCTAATCAATAATGATAGACTAGTTATTAATAATAGCTTTTTCCCTTCTTCTAATTCGTTTCCCATGATAATCTTAAAAATTAAGTGATACTTATGATTGTAAATAAAGATCAAAGTAAGGAAAAATTATTTCTAATGCGATGGAATCGCCTTCCTAAGCATCTACAAGAATATAAGAAAATAATTCAAACCTCAAGAGTTTCTCACAATTCCTCTCAGTCAACTTGAAAGCTTTGGACAAATGGTCCAATCTAAACAAAACCTAATGACCTACCATTCGAAAGCTCTTGAAGCAAGGAATCCACAGCACTTTGAATTTTTCAATTTGGGCATTCCTAGACAAAGTTATGGCCTTTTTAGTGCACCTAGGTAGGTGTTTCAGGGGGTCAAATCAAAGAGCATGCTTCATCATATCTCTCTTCCTCTCTTCCACTCAACTTCCTCAACCAAGAAGAGCACGCGGGAAGCAAAATCATCCCACATAGAGCATGGATCAAAGATTTGGCGCCTATAAAAAACGCTTTGTAGCCTACATTCGAGCATCTCTTAGGAAGAGAGAGAACTTGTGTTATCTTCCCTTCTCAAGGCATCTGAGCCTACGGGCGGACCTCCCCTTGCGTGAAAAAACAAGGGTACGAACTCATACGTGCTGGTCGATGCCCCTGAGTGTTGATGACGAAGTTTCTAGTTCAATTTTGCTCGAAATTCCTCTGTAGATACTCCCAAGACAGCCGTCCGCCCAAGGTAAACTCGAAAGACTCGTGCTCTTCTCCTCAAGACTCCACGCGACACACGTCCTCACTCCAAGGAACTTTCCTCGCAGCTTTTCTCAAGAAGATGATGAAGTGGCCTCTTCTCTAAGACTTTCCCCTTTTGCCCTTGGAACATCTAGAATCTTCTCTAAGGTCCAAACACTCCTCATATGGCCACTCTGAGGAGCTGGAATAATCTCGAAGATCCGTGCTAGAGCCTTGGCTTCCCCGAGCTCTGGTCCTTGACCCAGCTAGGGTCCTTGACCAATTGCAGGTAGACCAATGGTAGACCATGGAGGTCTAAATAAATCTAACACCCACGCACCACTACATTATCCCCACTACCTCTCCATCACCCGATACACTATCCTGTGGTTGTTTCCAGCCTTTTTCAGCCTACTCAGTTTTGTGTAGCGAGTACTATTCTATTTTATTTCTACACAAGGGTTACTATGGTTGTACATGGTTTTGTCTCATTGGCAAAGTTTGGCCTTCAAAAGACATTAATATCACTTTCTTTCTTTCTTTCTTTCTCTCTCTACACTTTATCTCTATATTAATTGTGGGGCCTCAAAATCCAACAATTGGTATCGAGCACTTTTTTCGAGAGTATGTAACAGAGTAACTTGAGCATATTTGCTTGAGTTAACATTTAATAGAGATATGGCATCCTCCTCAATGGTAAGTCTTCAATACTATCTCATGATTACTGATCTATGGGATGAAATTGAAGAATTATTAAAGTTGCTAGAACAAGGGGGAATTGGCTGGTGCACATGAGCTACTCAAGAACACTTTAGTGCACAGGCAGGAGAGCAAGTAATAAAAGCACTGCCTCATCATCATCTTCAAGTGGTGGGGCAAGAAGTACATGAGCACAAGGGGCTACAGCTCCTACAACTCCAGGATGGGTTGCAATCCAAGGACATGATGCAGATGCTATATCCAAAAATAGAAAAGCTTTGTCCACTCTAGGTATGAGATTCTATTCATCATCTTGCAGGTAATAAAAGTGCAAGAGAAGCATGGATAAAATTGGAAGGGATATTTGGAACTAGGAATCAACAGTCTCTTATTTCTCTTCTTATCTCTTTCTTTCAATCGGAATGTCCACCTCAACATCAATGGTAGAGCACATCAACAAGTTCAAGAGCTACTTAGCTGAACTAGCATGGATGAACCATCCTATATATGAGGAGATTGAAGTTGCAATACTTCTAGAAAGTCTTACAAAACAAGACAAATCCAACTCTTGACAAGATGATAGCAGCAATTCAAAAGGAGGAGAAAAGACTGAAGTCAGGGAATGAAAACAACATGTCATATGTAGCTAATGCAAAGAAGTTCAAAAAGTGTAAACACTATGGAAGGTCAAACCACAAGGAATCAAATTGTTATTCAATCAACCCATGTAAAATATGTGGTGAAAAAAACATAAAGCATAATATTGTTACAAGAAAGAAGAACACACCAAAGTTGCAGATGTTATATCACAAGATGAAGTTGGTAGAATGGTTGAAGAAACCACCTCCGTAGATTATGCATCTTAAACCAAATCATCTTGTATGTATGTGTGTAAGATAGGTGCATATCATAGCATCATAGCATATAAGCTTAAGTTGAGAGGCCTAGCAAGCCTTGAAAGTTGAGTATGTTTGAGTCTACATTCTATATATAATCGGCATACTTGCAATGTAAGTATCAGCATCCCATATATTTGTCTCTATCCTTCCAAGTAGTACTTGGTTGAGAAGAGTAGGGATGAGTGAGTTCTCTTTGTGATGTGTGTTGGGAGAGGACTCGTCATGTTCAAGGTCCTTGTGTGTGTGTTGGTGGACACTTGCATGACACCACATGTTAGATCGTTAACAAAATTATACAAGTACCAATATCAATAAAAACAGTCAGTCAATAAATATACCTACCTTGCATATACCCCTTGTGTCACGTTAGGAGGGGATTCTTGGAGAATGGCCTTCTACAAGGGTTGCATATGTTTCAAGAAAAAATTCAAAAAGAAAGTACAGATTCTAAAAAGTCAACAGGTGGTCAAAGGCCGGCCAAAGGTGGTCAAAATGGTCAAAAAGTGAGGAAATTTTTATTCCATATTTGGAAAGTACTCTTCAAAAGTTATTCAATTTTATATAAGATTTGGGCATTTGATGGCCAATGGGAGCTTAAAAAGTTAAACCCAAATTTTGGTCAAAAGTCAATTAGAAGCCAATTTTCAAGTGACACATGGCATCATCATATGAGTTTGATCCAAGGGCTGATACAACAAGCTAAAACCACATTTATAAAATCAGAAAAAATTTTAAAAAACTGACCCCTCCGGTTTTTCTGCCAAATATCATGCGAAGGGCTTTTTTGCTTTTCATGATGGATTTTTCACACAACTTTTTAGTGTTGGAAGTGAGGTAGGCCCAAATAATAATCACACGTAATTTTCAAGATCTTTTCAAAAACTTTGAACCTTATCACATACACATCTTGACCAAATAAAATGAGATGCGTAGACAAGAGAATAAAAGAGACAAGATTTAAAGAACAGCGGCTCAGCTGAATGCTTACTACTCACTAAACTAATGTTTAATAAAAATGTACAATGTGAATAATGATACAAAACTGAATTTAGGGTAAAAGAAAAAGGTTCCAGATACAAAATGTAAAGAAAAGTGCCTAGCAGTGTGTGTGTGTGAGAGAGAGAGAATTTGTGCAAATATGAAGTGAATGGACTGTTTTAAAACAGTCTAATAGCAAAGCCTCGTCTGAAATTAGGTCTTCTCTGATGATCAGTTAATACTCACTGTGGGCATTTCAGCCCTTTACCATATCATTTCAGCCCTTTACCATATCTTGTGTACATTGTCTCTCTACTGTTCCTCTCTCTCTATATATATTTACTTTGTCTCTAAATTACTTGTGGGGCCTCAAAATTCAATAAATATGTAATTAAAAAAATCCAAAAAAATTGACCATTTTTTACTTTGTTGACCAATCTTTGAACAAAGTTTGACCATCCAAATTTAAGTGTTTATAACTTGCAGGTAGGATCCCTAGTGGAAGGTTGCCCCATTACACATATTTTCTAAAAATCCCCTCTACCTTGACACTAGGGGAATATGTCGTGTAGATATATTTGTTAATTTAGTAGTTATTAAGTATAGGTACCACTAATTTTTCACATATCATGCAAAGTATTCTACAGGCACACACAAGGACCTTTGTCGTGAAGAGCACTCCCATAAGACACATCACGAGGAGAACTCATGCATCCCCCCCTCTTCTCATCCAAGTCATCCAAGTACCGCTTGGAAGGATAGAGACAAACACATGATTCTAAGAGTTGGAGATAGAATGTAGACTTAGACATACTTCTTCAACTAGCAAGGTTGGCCAAGCCTATCAAATCAAGGTTATATGCTCTTATCTACACATACGAAACACGCACACACACATAAATACAAGGTGTAATAAGTCCACCATAAAGTTTTGAATGTAGAGATAAAACCCTTCCTTGCTCACATAAGGTCTTCCTCCATGACCACCACGTTGTAGATGCAAGCTCCCACATACATGAAACCCCAAGGAACACTAGAAGGTTGACTAACATTTCGAACTTCAGTTCAGAAGTACACAAGGAAGCAACACTCTTCAATCTGCAAATCCAATAAAACCAACATATTTAAAATTGTTTATTGTTGCTATAATAGTTGCAATCTGTAAAAGTTTGATGTGATGCCTACTGCAATGTATATTTAATTATACGTTCAACATCTTCATATCATCTCCATCTCCTTGCTGGACGTAAAATTGAGCTTGATCTGCATCTTCCATGAAGACTTTACTATTCTACATGCTGTCAAATTCTCTTTCTACTCTAAATTATTCTTCTCTGATACAAATTGTTGGTTTTTAGGCCCACAAATAATATAGAGACAAAGAGAAAATAAAGACAAGACGAAGAATAGACAATACATGAAGCGAGAGAGAGAGAGAGAGAAAGAGAGAAAAAAGGAGCCATGTTCCATATATGATCATTACATTCCATAGTGAAGCACATGAAGTTACAAGGTAGCATAAGAAATCTGCAAGATGTACCTACAAGATGCACAAGCTCCATAACTCCAATCTCCAAAGCCAAAGATTGTTGGATTTTGAGGTGCGACAATCAATATATAGACAAAGTAAAGAGAGAAAGACAATAGAGAGACAAAATATACACAAGATGTGGCAAGGATCTAGATTGCTCCACAAATATAAACTAAATTACAACGTACAGATTTTACAAAGTTCTCCAAGCTCTCGAACTAGATGTAGAACCTAAAGAGTATTGTACAAAGTTGGAAACATGTGCTCTACCTATGCTGATTATATAGACTAGTAAGTCCCTCCAAAAACACCACAAAAAAGCTATTAAAAAAGCTCCGAAAGTTAAATCGCGAAATTTCCTACAGAAATAAGCATAGGGAGGGGGCTCTTTTTTTTTTTACCATTTTTCATTGTTGTCGAACTTCGAATACTAGCTTTTGGATCAATTGAACAAGATTTTGACAAGTGACATCTCAAATTTGACTTTTTTTAAGTGATTTGGCTTTTTAAGTGATTTGACTTTTCCCAAAATTTAGGGCTTGACTTTTCTGCTCCAATATGCTACCAAATGCAAAGTGTTATATATGGTTGGATAGCTCTTGAAGAGTACTTTCTATTTATCTAATTAAAAAAATCTCATATTTTTATCATTTTGACCATTTAGTGACTTTTCAAATTTGGAAATTTGTCTTGAAACTTTGGTACCTACTCATGGAAGGTTTCTATTTTCCAACAAGATGATCTCCTCCAAATAGATAAGCTCCAAGCTCTTGCACACCTTGAAGATGACGAAGAACATACAACTCCACCTCTACAAGTGATAGGACCTCTTTCTCTAGAAGCTCAAGAAGAGAGCCCAAGAAGTGATAATTTATGTGTCCATGACTTAAGCTTTATATAGGCAAGTTATTACATGCTTTCTCAACCTCAAAAAAGCCCAAAAAGCCCAAAAACTAGGTTTCGTATTTTTGCAATATGATTTTCATTGTAAATTATGGAAACCATAATTTTAGTTTTTTTTTAAGTTTTTTCGCTACTGCATGGTGCATTGATTCAAAAAAATCTGCTTTTCATATGATTTTGACAAGTACACATATGCTTTTCCCACATAATCTGTAAACTAGGATTTGACTTTGATCCACAAGTAGTTGCCAAATACCCTATTGTTATATATCATTGGATAGCTTTTCTTGAGGAGTACTATCACAATATGTAATAAAAAATTTTACCATTACTGAATGTAAAATTGACCTTGTACTCCATCTTCCATGAATATTTTACTCTTTTACATGCTTCGAAATTCTCTTTGCACTCTAAATTATCCTGTTGTGATACCAATTGTTGGCTTTTAGGTCCACAGTTAATATAGAGACAGAGAAAATAGAGACAAGATGGAGAATAGACAATAAATGAGAGAGAGAAAAGGAGCCATGCTCCATATATGATCATTACATTCTATCATGAAGGACGTGAAGTTACAAGATTAGCCTAAGAAATCTGCAAGATTTAGCTGTCCATAACTCCACAATCTCCAAAACTGAACATGATGTCCTCCAAGCCATCGTGAAGATTCAATCTTGACCCATTTAATTCGTGAGTCTCTACCACATGATGAAATGTTTTATAATGTCAAGCAAAAAATTCAAAAGGGGAAAGTTCATGAAATAAATGAGTTCCAGAAAGACAATGGATTACTATATTTTAAGAACCTTTTGTGTCCCTCCAAGAAAGCCCAAGATCCAAGTACTCCATGAAAGAGGCCGCGGAGAGCTACATGGTGGTGTGCTAGGTTTCTCCAGGCACCAAGGGAGTGGGCCGCTGCATGAGGAGAGAGAAAGTAGAGAGAGAAACCTACGCAAAAATTTGAAGAAGAAGATGGAGAAGCTGAAGTTGAAGAAGTCAAGTTATGAGAGATTTGGGTCCAAGTCTTATTGATAAGTGACTTTTAGGTCATTTGGGCATGTTCACATATGGCCAATGACCAAAAGCCATAAAAATAATATAAATTCCTAAAACTCCCCAATTTAGGGTCCAAAAAATATAATAAAAATATGTTTAGAAAGCTCTCATAGAGAGCTTTCAGATGGAAGGGTCAAAATATACCCCCCCCCAAAAAAAAGGCCTCTGGACCTTTATCCCCAACAACCTCTTACTTAAAGGACTAAGGAGGCTCCTTTAAGTTAAGTAACTCCCACCATCTATATGCATAGCTCATGTTGTGCCTTGGGTATACACTTCATGAGACCATCTATAGGATTCTATGAAGTATTGACCTAGATCAAAGTGATTAGGCCATCCTCTAACACCTCTAACACCTCTCTGATGAAGTGGTATCTCATATCAATATGCTTTGTGCGAGCATGAAACATGGCATTCTTTGCCAAACATATGGCACTCTACCTATCGAATCCAAGAACAGATGCCTTTTCAAGCATCCCAAATTCACTGCACAAGCAAGCTAACCAAATGGCTTCTTTGGAAGCCTCTGTGGCTGAAATATATTCAACCTCTATAGTAGATAGTGCAACTATCCTCTGAAGTCTAGAGCACCATGAAATAGCTCCACTTATTACTTGTGGACTTGCGAGTGTCCACATCACCTGTCATGGACAAAGGAAACCATCCTGAACCTTAGATTCCATGTGAACCCTGTATCTCATGATTGGTTCAGAATTAGGAGAAACCAATGCTTCCATTGCGTCCGGAACGTGCCAAAACCCTAAGATCGACTGTCTACTTGCCTGATTCGGATATCCAAAGCTCATGCTTCGAGTCGATGACATCATGATGACATCATCAAGCCGCAACCGCCCTTGGGAACCGCCCTTGAAAACCTACATAAGGAGGGGTTGGCCACATTCATAATCAGTCTTGCCAATACCAGTCTTGGGAGCTCAAGGAGTCGTGACCACCAAGTAAGTACTCTCCAAGTTCAAGTTCCTGTTCTTGTCTTGTTCCTTGTTCCAGTCCTGTCTAGTCTTGTATCCTGGACATCTAGTCTTGTCCTCTTGTAATCTCGTAGTATGAGATCTCGTCGAGTTCTTTCTTGTATCTAGTCCATCTCCCAGAGGGGAGTTCTTGTAATCCAGAGATCTTGTTCCATACTTACGATCCCGGGTTGTGGGATCTCCTGTATCATCTCTAGCTGAGTTATCTACACCTATCAGTCCCGAGTTGTGGGACATCTTGTATCAATCACGTATTCTTGTATTATTTTCCCTTCGTGGGTGATCTTGTAATCAGAAGTGTATTTCCGAAATCTTGTCTACTGTAGTCAGAGAGCACAATCTAGTGCTCCCCTGACATTTTGGCAAGACTATCTTCTATCCAAGACCAGACATCATGGAGAACGCTTATGAACAGATCGTAGCATCACTTCACAGTCTCCAACAACAAGTCGAAGACCTAAGTCATCGACAGACACAAGTCGAGATGGGTCATCCAGTGCATGTAGGTGCACTCCTCCAAGAATTACAAGAACGAATCGGGAGTCTTCAAGCGAATCAAGGGAGTATTCAAGTGAATCAACGGCCCAGTACATCATTTATGAAGGAACCCAAGATCTGCATGCCAGAAAAGTTCAATGGTGATCGCACAAAGTTTCGAGGATTCTTGCAACAAGTCAAATTGTACATTCGCATGCAGCTTGATAGATACCCTGATGATGCATCCAAGGTCGGTTTTATTGGAACCTTGCTCTATGGTCAAGCTTTATCATGGTTCGCCCCAATCTTAGAGAAGGATATGGTCGTACTTCATGACTATGAGGGACTTCTTGGAGAGCTTATCGCCACATTTGGAGATGAAGACACGAGTCGAGTGGCAGAAACAAAACTTCGGAAGCTACGTCAAGGTAACCGCCCTGCCTCTACCTACGCATCGGAATTTAGGCAGTTGATATGTGACCTCACTTGGCATGAAGATTATTTCATAAGCCAATTTAGATGGGGCTTAAGGGATGATGTGAAGGACCTTCTACTCACGATGCCAGAGGTGAAGACATTGAATGAATACATCAACCAACCCATTCAATGTGATAACCGCCTTTTTGAAAGGAAGCAAGAAAAACAACTAGAAGGAAGACCTCGCCAATGGAAACCTTTCCAACCTACTCCTAGAGATGAGTCTATGCCTGAACCTATGCAGACAGATGTAACTAGGTTCCAGCCTCTAACACCACAAGAGAAACAAAGAAGGAGGGATAACAAATTATGTCTATATTGTGGAACCCTGGCCACATTGCAGTTAATTGTCCCAACAAGAGAACGAACTCCAAAGTCGCAGCCACCCTTGTAGAGCAGGGAAACGAGGAAGTCCAGTTGTAAAAGAGACCATACAGCAGGACCATGATATAAGAAAGGGTCTCATAATTCCATCCACACCCGTAGAAACATATCTTGCCCCTGTCAAGTTAATCATGTCTAAGAAGACCCTTTCCCTTATAGCTCTGGTAGATTCAGGAGCGTCCTCATGTTTCATTGATGAAGGACTCGTTAAGAAACATGGAATCCCAGTACTTCGAAAGAACAGACCAGTAGTAGCTGAAGTAGTAGATGGACGGCCTCTAGCATCGGGGAATATAACCATGGAAACCATACCACTAAGAGTACACCTTAGTGACCATGATTCACACATATGTTTCAATGCAATATCGAGTCCAGTAAATATGGTTATCATCGGAATGCCTTGGTTAAAGAAACATAATCCAGAAATTAATTGGGAAAAGAATAAAATCACCCGTCGAGATATCCAGAAGAACCCAACATATGTTGGAGCCAAAGCCTTCATACATGCCGTAAGGAAGGAACCTACATATATGATCTATGCCATACCAGCTCAAGAATCCAAGAAAGATGATCCAGTAAAGCTACCCAATCAGTACAAAGGCTTTGAAGATGTTTTTGAAAAGAAGAACGCAGATATCCTCCCAGAGCATAGACCTTACGATTGCCCCATAGATCTTCAAGAGGGAGCACAACCACCCTTTGGACCAATCTACAGACTATCTCCAGAGGAACTTACAGAACTACGCAAGAAAATTGATGAGAATCTAGCAAAGGGGTTTATCAAACACTCGAAGTCTCCAGCAGGAGCTCCTATTCTATTTGTAAAGAAGAAGGATGGGACTCTCCGGATGTGTGTAGACTATCGTGGATTGAACAAAGTCATTATAAAAAACAGATACCCTCTACCACTCATATCAGAGCTCTTGGAACGCCTTGGAAAAGCAAAATTCTTCACGAAAATTGATCTTCGAGGAGCTTACAACCTTGTCAGGATCAGAGAAGGAGACGAATGGAAGACAGCATTTCGAACAAGGTATGGGCATTTTGAATATGTAGTTATGCCATTCGGTCTTACAAATGCTCTAGCTGTCTTCCAACATATGATGAATGATATCTTTCGAGAATATTTAGATGATTTTGTTGTAATATACCTTGATGATATCTTGATATTCTCCAAAAATCTAGAGGATCATGAAGATCATGTAAAGATAGTCCTAGAGAAACTAAGAGAAAAAGGATTATATGCGAAGTTTGAGAAGTGCTCTTTCCATAAGACAGAAGTGGAATTTTTAGGGTACATAGTATCAGATAAAGGAAATTTTATGGACCCTAAGAAGATTGAGACAATCCTTGATTGGCAACCACCTTCATGTGTTCGAGATGTACAATGTTTTTTGGGGTTTGCCAATTTCTACAGGATATTCATCAGAGATTACTCCAAGATAGTGACACCTCTTACCAAGCTTACAGGGAACTCCAAATTCTCATGGACCGAAGAAGCAGAGAAGGCCTTTCAGACCTTGAAATCAGCATTCACTACCGCTCCAATTCTAGTTCATCCTGATTCTAGTAAGCCCTTCTTCCTTGAGACAGATGCATCGGACTTTGCTCTAGGGGCCATTCTTTCCCAATATGGAGATGATGGACACCTACATCCAGTTGCATATCATTCAAGGAAGTTTTAATTATGAAATTCATGATAAAGAACTTCTTGCCATAGTAGACACGTTTGAAACCTGGCGTCACCATCTAGAAGGAGCAGCTCATAAAGTCATTGTGTATTCAGATCACAAGAACCTAGAGTATTTTATGACCACCCGGATTCTCAATAGAAGGCAATCTCGATGGAGTAACTTTTTATCCAGATTGGACTTTGTCATCACATACCGTCCAGGACGTCATCAATGTCAGTCAGATGCCCTGTCCAGAAGATCTTACCTTGCACCAAAGAAGGGTGAAGAGGCCTTTGATCAACAAGAGAGTGTATTACTCAAGCCGGAGCATCTCCAGTTAGCAGCTATCTCTTCAACCCATCCTGAAGATTCAGCCTTGAATCATTTGATTCGTGAGAATCTACCACAAGGTTAATTATTTTGTAATGTTAAGCAAAAAACTCAAGAAGGAAAAGTCCAAGAAGTAAATGAATTCCAGGAAAAGGACGGGTTACTATTCTATCAGAACCTATTGTATGTCCCTCAAGGAAAGCCCAGGATCCAAGTACTTCAACAACGTCATGACAACCTTGCAGCAGGACATTTTGGAGTAAATAAAACCATAGAACTCATATCCAGGGATTTTTGGTGGCCTCAAATGTGGAAGGAAGTCAAACAATATATCCGAACCTGTGACACTTGCAATAGATCTAAGGTACCACGACATAAGCCTCATGGCCTCTTGCAACCTTTACCTATTCCAGAAAGGCCATGGGCTTCATTATCTATGGATTTCATCACAGATCTACCAAAGTCAGATAAGTATGATGCCATTCTTGTTATTGTGGATAGATTCACAAAGATGGCACACTTCATTCCAACTACAAAGGCAATCACAGGTGCAGCCACTGCTAGACTCTTTCTCAGATACATCTTTAGGCTTCATGGATTGCCTCATGATATTGTCAGTGATCGAGGTCCACAGTTCATATCTAGCTTTTGGAACAGTCTTTGCAAGCTCCTTGGTGTTCAAGTTAAACTATCTACAGCAAATCATCCACAGACTGATGGACACACAGAACGGGTGAATCAAGTCCTAGAGCAATATCTCCGTTGCACTAGCAACTATCACCAAAATGATTGGTTTGAGTTGTTACCCTTTGCAGAGTTTGCCTATAACAATAGTGTTCATGCATCTACTAAGCAAACTCCCTTCTTTGCAAACTATGGACAACATCCAAGGATGGATATACAACTCTCAAATCATGTCAAGAATCCAGCTGCCAGAGACAAGGCCCAGTACCTGATGGACATTCACAAAGAACTGAAGGAAGAGATCCATAAAGCTCAACAACATTATAAGTACTATGCAGATCAACATCGTGTCCAGAATCCATCGTATCAAATTGGGGATAAAGTATGGTTACTCCGAAACAATTTACAAACTTCAAGGCCGTGTGCAAAGTTAGATCATCAAAAGTTTGGTCCATTTACCATCTTGGCCAAGATTAATCCAGTCACCTTCAAGCTCCAGTTACCGAGTACCATGAGAATACATCCAGTTTTCCATGTATCCATGTTGGAACCATATCAGATTTCCCCATTGAGGGGGGAGAGACCTAGTCCTTCACCACCTATCGAGATTGATGATCATGAAGAATTTGAAGTCGAGCATGTCCTAGATTCCAGAATATCCCGGGGAAGATTGGAATACCTTATTCATTGGAAAGGGTATGACATCAGTGATTGTACTTGGGAACTTGCAGAAAACCTTCAGAGAGCACCAATCAAGGTTCGAAAATTCCATAAGAGAAATCCAACGAAGCCGAGACCAGATAACATGACCGCTCCTCGTGGAACTCGTCGCTTGAGGGGGAGATGATGTCATGGACAAAGGAAACCATCCTGAACCTTAGATTCCATGTGAACCCTGTATCTCATGATTGGTTCAGAATTAGGAGAAACCAATGCTTCCATTGCGTCCGGAACGTGCCAAAACCCTAAGATCGACTGTCTACTTGCCTGATTCGGATATCCAGAGCTCATGCTTTGAGTCGATGACATCATGATGACATCATCAAGTCGCAACCGCCCTTGGGAACCGCCCTTGAAAACCTATATAAGGAGGGTTTGGCCACATTCATAATCAGTCTTGCCAATACCAGTCTTGGGAGCTCAAGGAGTCGTGACCACCAAGTAAGTACTCTCCAAGTTCCAGTTCCTGTTCTTGTCTTGTTCCTTGTTCCAGTCCTGTCTAGTCTTGTATCCTGGACATCTAGTCTTGTCCTCTTGTAATCTCGTAGTATGAGATCTTGTAGAGTTCTTTCTTGTATCTAGTCCATCTCCCAAAGGGGAGTTCTTATAATCCAGAGATCTTGTTCCATACTTACGATCCCAGGTTGTGGGATCTCCTGTATCATCTCTACCTGAGTTATCTACACCTATCAGTCCCGGGTTGTGGGACATCTTGTATCAATCACGTACTCTTGTATTATTTTCCCTTCGTGGGTGATCTTGTAATCAGAAGTGTATTTCCGAAATCTTGTCTACTGTAGTCAGAGAGCACAATCTAGTGCTCCCCTGACATCACCTTCCATGATTGAATCACAGAATCCTTTTAACTCCAATGGACCCTTTCCATAACATAGGCATTTACCTTTGGTCCCTTTCAAATATCTCAAGATAGATTTGATTGCCTCCCAATGCACTTTGTCAGGATTAGCCATGACCTTGCTAACAACTCTCAGTGCATGAGCAATGTCTCGCCGAGTGGCAACCATAGCATACATAAGTGAACCACAAGTTGATGCATACGGAACACTCCATGTAATTGGCTGCATCATCATCTTTGAGAAAGTCATCCTTGGAAAGCTTAACATGTGGCTGCAATGGCTTTCCAAGAGGCTTAGCATCAGCCACATTACATCTGTCCAACACTTTTCCAATGTACTTTTCTTGGGATAAATGCAAAGTATGCTAATGCCTGTCACTTTTTATTCACATACCAAGAATATGTTCAGCTTCCCCAAGGTCTTTCATTGATAATGCAGAGTTCAGCTGCTATTTTAGATTTGATGGGCATGCTACAAACATCAGAATGAACAAGATCAAGCACATTAGACTTACGAGAGACACTAGAGTAGTAGGAATTCTTTACCTACTTACCAGATTGGCATTCATTACAAAAATCAGGTTTTGAGCCTTTGGCACCAAACTTGTCCAAATTACATAGTTTATCAAGGCCTTTTTGGCTCATGTGGCCAAGCCTTTTATGCCATAATTCCATATGTGAATGGATTTCAGCCAAAGCAATAAACTTTCTCAGCAAGGCTTTACCATGCAAGCAATAAAGAGTCCCTTTCTTGTACCTTTAACAATCAGCCTAGAGCCTTTGATAAGTTTCCATGACCCTTTCTCAAAGAGGGTACTATATCCATGCATATCCATTTGCCCAAAAGACAATAGGCTTTTCTTGATGCTTGGTATATACCTTACATCATGCAAAACCAGGTCATTAGTACCATGCAAGCAATAAAGAGTCCCTTTCAGCTTAGAGCCTTTGATAAGTTTCCATGACCCTTTCTCAAAGAGGGAACTATATCCATGCATATCCATTCGCCCAAAAGACAATAGGCTTTTCTTGATGTTTGGTATATACCTTACATCATGCAAAACCATCTCATTAGTGTCATCTACAGTGAAATGCACTATGCAAATACCTTCAATAGAACAAGCATGGTTATTTCCAAGATATACATGTCCATGGCTTCCTGCATGAAAGGTAGCAAAACACTCCTTAATAGGAGTAACATGGAATGATGCACCTGAATCCACAATCCATGTTTGTGACAAAGCATCATTCACAGTAAGCAAGGCATCAATCAGATCCCTCTATGTGATCTTCATATCTTGTGCATGAATATTGATAGAAGCATCATTAACTTTGGCATGATCTTCTACCAAAGTAGCACAAAGAATATATTCTGCATCTGATAGCTCCTCAATGACCACACTAGAGGCCACATTGGCTTTCTCTTTGTCATTGTCCTTTGAGTTGTCATATGCTTCATTTTTGGTATCCTTTTTCTTATTGTCACATGTGTTCTTCTTTCTTTCTAGTTCAACTTTGTAGTATCTGCAATCAGGCTTCTTATGACCTTCCCTGCCACATTCATAACAAGTCACTTCCGCATTGCCTTTGCTTTTGCTCATGTTCCTTTGTACATTTTCACTTTTCTTTTCTGTTCTTCCTCTAGCCATATTGGTTGAACCACTGCTCTCTCCACTACTAACGTTCCTCCTAATATCTTCATTCAGAATAGAACCCCTTACACCATCAAAGGTAAGATTGCAATTATTCGAAAGTGAAGCAACCAATGTTTCCCATGAATCATGGTAAGATCAACAAGAACATGGCCTTAAGCTTATCATCAAATGCATGTAATCCGGAGTCATGAAATTATGAGAGAGTACTTGTAAACACAGATAAGTGCTCAATTGCACTTTTTGCCTCATCAAGCTACATACACACTAGCTTACGCATAAGATGCACTTGATTTACAGGCACGGTATTTTCATAGATGGCCTCTGTCACGCGCGCGCGAACATCCTTTTACTCCCGAGCTCACATAGGTGTCGTCGTCATACACACAGAGGTTGAAGTTCTCCTCCCAACCATCGCCCGAGCGGCTCTATCATAAGAGAGACTCTTTTTTGATCATATTCTTACTCTCTTCTTAGAGACTAATCTCTCCCCCCTTCTACCAAATGGGCTTAATGCCCTCAGTGATGCCATGTGGCATGCTGTGCAAGACCCCCATATATACATCATGTGACATTTCCTTCCCCTTGAAAGCATTTTCGTCCTCGAAAATGTAAATGAAATGTCCGTAACGGTAGAAGAAAGTGCTCGAACTCCCCTGAACCCCATGTACTCTATGTACATGGTCATCTCTGTGTGTTGTTTCCCCGTATCCTTCCCCTTAAGAAGTCCCATATGAGATCATCTCAAAGGTGGGAAACCGTCTGAATGGTGCTTATTATCTCCCATGTACACTCAACTTCATATTATCACTCCCATGATAAACAACATCATTAAATGACCTAAGTCCATATGATGCATCCTCTATGGAGTAATAATATAAAAATCAAGTGTAAAGTGCCAAGCTCATAAGCTTGACCATACCATAATGGAGATAATAAACCATAGAATCCTCTGAATTATAGAACAAAGTCCCATATCAAGTGATATCAAACCCATCTAAGACTAAATGATAGATTGCCCTCATACCACTCTAGGTCTTCCTAACCTTGAGTGTAATCACAAGTAATAGTTTTGTCTAAACTACCTTGTGAACTATGCAAATCCATCATCTAGCTCATACATAAGAATTTCTTGGTAGTAAAATGCAATCTCTACATTTCTCCAACCGAGAAATCTGTGGTTTGTCATCCTTTACCATTGGACTAGGTTCTATTGGAAGAGCATCTATTGGAACTTATGCAAACTCTAATATTTCTCTTCCCTGTAGTTTGCCATATAAATGCAAAAAGCATTCCCTTTGAGATTCAGATAATCCGTAAGTACCCATCCTTCTAATTGATGTTTACTCATCATACTCATGATGTAACACCAACTAAGAATTTGGTACCCTAATAGGTTAGATATATCCCTATCTCCTGGAAACTCAAAAGAGAAGTATCATCAATCTATTCCCAGTCTCACTAATGTCAATAACTAGATTATCTCATCTAGTCAGAGACCATCACTGGAAATAAACATAACTACTTTTCTCTAGAGTCTACAAGTGAGAATCAATCTAACCATCATGATTAACTGATCTCCCTCTTGTCTTGGATAGAAAAGTGCCACTCCTATCTAGACAATCTAAATGAGAAAGTGAAACTCTCTCTCTCTCTATCTCTCTCTGTAATCTCTTCTAAGGAAAAGAGCTCTGGTAGTGGAATCTATTCCACTTTCCCTTTCCCTTTGGAAGAGGTTCCTTTGAATCCAATTACTATACTCATCCATAAGTGAGAACATGCACATAAGTTCTCCATGTTTTTCCCTTCTAAAATAGTGGAGAAAGAAACTCCCATGTGAATGTAAATTATACTGGAAAGTAGAGTAATTGAATTCCTTCTGAAATAAAGACTAAGAGATGTTTTTCAAACACCTCTTCTCTATAAAGGAAAACCTACTGTATTCTTCTGCTATGAAGAAATTATGTTTTCCTTTCCTTCTTTCTCTTTCAAAGAATAGGAGCTAAAGTGAGACCTCTCATGAATCTCTGAACTGATTCCCACTTTCTCCTTTCCTTAAAAGAGAGATTCATGAATTTATTTAGTCCTCTCTTCCATAACTAATACATAATCCCTCATCACATATTTCTATAAAGATGGAGAACAGATCTCCGCTAACTAATGAAGGTGTATGTAATGAAGAGTGGAGAAAATAAATTCCTAATAAGGGTCAAAGCCCTCTACTAAAATGGTCAGCAATGATGTGACATGATACCGTAAACATATGTGTATCCATAGTGAAGAACTATCTCTGCCAACCATACTCTGTGCATGGATCTATACGATCCAATAACCAAATGGAATTATCCTTCCTGAAAGCACAACATGAGTATGTGATACCCACGGTGATAAAATCACCTATCACATTCTCTAGTGGAAGAATAAATCTTCCCATACTGTGAAAGATAACTCCCAATCTTAAGGAGATGTCTACTAAGAGCTCTCCTCTGATCTAGTGAGACATGACGCCATGAATGATGAGTCCTTTTCTTCCTAGCCATAGAAGAAGAGTGCTCAAAGGGAAGTCGTTTCCACCGTCCCATACCAGTGAAAACTTCTTCCAATTCACGGTGTCATACCTACACTAAACCAAATATCTATTCCATATAATGGAATATATAGGTGGACTCTAATGAATCCCATATCCTAAAATCATATCAGTGGACTGAAATGAGTCCCATGTCCTTGAACTAGTTAGTTTGGTTCTAGTCAACAATGTGACAATGGATATCCCCTTTCTGTTCCAAACCAACTTGTTCCTAGGTACAAAGACTAGGTCTAAGTACCTCTCTGTAGATCCCGATATACATATATATGTATTGGGTACCCCAACTGTTCCTGACTAAGGGATCTATGCTCTATACCATAGAGCTCGTGCCATGCCTATGGCCTTCCTAACCATCACTCGAATCACATAAGCATCCGTCGATGCTATCTCATGAAACCCATCTTTATGATCCCATCCATTTGGTTTCCTTAGTAGTGTAGCAAAAAATGCTTCACTACTTGGTCAAGTGATGTAGGTGAGTGAAACTAGTCACTCTTTGGGTATTCATCATGATACCCCATAGTCTCCTAATTCTACTGTGAGACTCTTGTGAAGATAAATAAATCTTCACTACCTTGGAGATTATCCTAAATGTATCTCCCGAGCCTGAATGCAACTTCCTGAACCCATAGGATTGCTTGTGCACATTACTAATGGTGAAGGTATAGCTCCTTCCGTTAGCAATCCTATGGTCTAAATCCATAAGGATTATATATAGGGATCCTGCTACTACCGAAGTTGCCTTATATATAATACTGTGATGGTCCTAAGTCCATCAAATACATGCTTATAAGCATGCCTAAAACTTATTGATGTTTGCAGAAAGGCATGTTACCATGCCATAACCTTCTTGCCTAAAGGCAAGTGCGTATATAACGCCATGCGGTAGAAAAAAATTCGAAAGCATTTCCCCAGGAAATGGAATTCCAAAAAAATTTAAACCATAGCTCAGTGGCACTCAGGCCACCCAAAAACATAGGGCTTGACAGGCCCATGGCATGCACGCCATAAACTTATATATGGATTCCATGACCTGCAAAAACACAAAAGTATTTGCTAGCAACCATTCCCGGTGTTGCATAGCCATATAGTTTCTGTAATCTTCTTTCCTGCAAACAATCAAAAAGTATACTTCCTGCATGTTGATCCATACTTTTAAGAGCTTAAACAATGATCAACACTTGATGTATGCAATCCCATTCATGCATGTAGATACAGAACATGCCATAACATAGATAAAATGCCAGAAAGCATAAAATATACGTCCCTGAGTAGTTTGATTTTGGAATTGCATGCATCCAATTGCTCTCGATAAGCTTCGAGACCTCTGCACCTTCCTCCTCAGGTCCTAACATAAACTTTGAAGTGTCCGAAAACATCGGAGCACTCCCCAAAACATAAAGCATGGTCAGGTGATTACAAAAATAATGCAAATTTAGCTCAAAAATGCATTAGTAATCCTTCTTTAGACCTGCAAAAACCACTTTAGGACTTGCAAATGTTCATAAACTGAAATATAAAGCATGTGCAAATAGGTCGAAGTGAAATTACTCGAATCGCCTTCCCGGTTTGAAAGATATGGCTCCCGGAAGGTGGTCGCCCAAAACTGTTCAGATTTTGCAGAGCTATTCAGACCTGCAAAAATACTTATTTTCCAAAATTTTTTCTCATAAACTGAAAGTAGACCTTGTGCTCTTCGAAACGAGCCATAGCACGTCCTATTTGGAATTTTCTAGCCCAAGATATGGCCATTCCAAGTGGGACATGTCAACTAGTGGACTGTTGGAGGGGCTGGAAAAAGTGTAAAAATGTGATTTTTGGGGTGCCCAAAAGCATTCTTCCATCATGCAAATGCTAAAATTCTCTCCATAATCTCAGAGAGTGGTATATGAAGATGCTTAGGCCAATTTTCACTCTTCCAAATCCTCCCTTGGTGCCTGCTAAATCCCTCCCCAAAAGAGGCCTAAATTAAGATTTTGCTTTTATGCAAAAACTTAAATGGGAGCTCTTAGCAAGCTTCTAATCCACTCTAAATGTGGATTTCTCTTGGATTATATACAATAATCCATGGGAAGCCTCTAAATGATTTTTTTCTTACTCCAAGAAGTGGAGTTTGGCAAAAGATTAATTTCTGAAATTTTCCAAAAAGTGCGGGAAGGGGGTCTTTGAGGAAGTAAAATTCCTCCTTCACTTATCATTTTAATGAATCTAATGATTCGCCTACAAATTCCATACACCATACTCTCAGTAAATATACTTTTTCCCATCCATCCATAGCTATAGCACCTATTTTTCCCTCTTCCAAAATGGGATTTTCTCAAATTTAGGTGCTGAAATTTTTTATCAAACTGTGATGGAAGGGGGTTTTGTGGAGCTTCAAACTCCCATCAAACTGAGGTATCTTATGGATTTCTTGATTGTATATGGAAGTCAATACACTAGACTATAAGTGTGCATGGTTTTTTCCATAAAACTATGAAAAATACCTCCTCTTTTTGCCTTCCAAAAATGGCTATTTATCCAAAATAGCTCCTGAAATTTATGCAAAAATCATAAAAGTAGAGTATTTTAGAGATACTCTAAACTTGGCCTTCTTGTATTTGGAGGGAATCTTTAATCCTGAATGAGAATATATATACCTCATACTCTCCGTACATGTGATTTCCCTCCCGGATCTTGGCCTCCTAACAGTTCATGGTGCTTCTCGAAAATGCAAACCTCTCAAAATTGAAATAATAATACCTGTGATTAACATGAAGCTCCATGCCTGTAAATTTGAAATCAAAACCTTGGACAAGTCCTGGAGTATGCTCTTCATTCGTAGACTCTTCATATGCAGCAGGTGCATCCCATCTCTCTCTCTTGTTTGTTCTCGATCTTCATTTGAAGACGCCTTCCGAGAACATTCTTCATCTAGTCCTCCAAACTATACATAGTCTGACGGACATCGAAGGTTGAGGATGAGCTTTTCCATACTTCACGAGCATCTGTGATTAAGGTAGTATGAACGGCTGTGGCCTTATGGATAGACTGACACGCTTCAACACAGAGAAATAGAAGGAACTGGAGCTCTCAATGGGCATTCGTCTCTCCAGATTCCCACTGTGAGCGTGGGCGAGCTGTTGTCCAGGCTGGATTTAAACCGACCAAAGCCGACGGGGGGGACTCCTCTACGTCCGTTTGCACTGCGTTATCAAGTTCTGCACCTGCTATCAAATACAAGGACTTGCATAGGCGCCTTGGATACCCCAAGAGCCTTGCATATAGGGGACCAGGGTTCGACCCCCTTCTCCTGCATGTACGAGTTGCGCTGGCCATTATTGCTTCTTTCCAAGATCGGAACGCTCTGATACCACTGTCACGCGCGCGCGAACATCCTTTTACT
Source organism: Ceratopteris richardii (assembly GCA_020310875.1). Lineage (NCBI taxonomy): Eukaryota > Viridiplantae > Streptophyta > Polypodiopsida > Polypodiales > Pteridaceae > Ceratopteris > Ceratopteris richardii. The sequence continues at coordinate 38,696,916 of CM035435.1, read as the reverse complement.
CCCGAGCTCACATAGGTGTCGTCGTCATACACACAGAGGTTGAAGTTCTCCTCCCAACCATCGCCCGAGCGGCTCTATCATAAGAGAGACTCTTTTTTGATCATATTCTTACTCTCTTCTTAGAGACTAATCTCTCCCCCCTTCTACCAAATGGGCTTAATGCCCTCAGTGATGCCATGTGGCATGCTGTGCAAGACCCCCATATATATACATCATGTGACAGCCTCCAACGTCTCCCATACCTCAAAAGCACTTGTAAGGCCCTTTAGATCCACTAAGATTTCATATGATACAATCATCTTGATTTAAGTGATTGCCTTCTTGTTTAAGTTTGTCCATGTTGCATCTAGTATATCTTCAAGCTTGACTTCCTCAAGAGCCCCTTTGCAATCTTTAAGAAAGAAGATTCCCAGCATTCTCTCTTTCAACAAATCAAAACCACTACCCCCAAATCTCTTGATCTCAAACAAGTTTTTGAAATCAGAGGAGATAGAAGCCATGTTTGCACATTGAGAGCTTCAAAATTTCAGCAAAAAAGAAAAATTCACTTGCTATCGTGTGTGCAATCACCTAACGAGACTATAGTTCATAAATTAAGCCTATACACTGTTCAAAACTTGCAAAAACCAATTTCTTGCAGAAAATTCCGCAAGCTATAATTGCATCAAAAACAACAAATTTGTTGTTTTTCAACCACAAAAGCCATACATAGACACAAAACAAAGTGAATGGATGTTTGTTTGCACAAATGCAACAATTTTTTTGCAACAATATGACCTGTAAAATCAAAAAAATGACCTATTGTAATAAGTTTTCAACAAGTATGTCCATCCACAATCCTTATACATGTACTCCCACTTGAAATGAGAGAGAATTTATGCAACAAAAGGACCTATAAATGAAAAATCAGCAATGCAGTTTCTAAAAATGACATGAGGAATACAAAAAGCACAATAGAAGAGGTTCTCCACGATGAAACTCTCTGAAAAACTCAAAATTTACTTCATCTTTGCTCTGGGCTTAAGTAATCAAGCACTTTTATCATGTAAAATGAAACTTTTTAGTGATGAAATTTTTTAGCGATGAAATTCTCCCAAATGCAAGAAAAAGCCTTCGGCTTAGCATAGGCTGAGGTAGAAAAGCATTTGGAGCAACTTTGTCACGGTGGACCAGCTCAAAGCTCCGATGCCAACAGAACGAGACTGCGCAAAGCTACATGGTGGTGTACTCGATTCCTCTGAACTCCAAGAGAGTGGACTACTCCATGAGGAGAGAAAGTAGAGAGAGAAACCTACGCAAAAACTTGGAGAAGAAGATGGAAAAGCTGAAGTTGAAGAAATCCCAATCAAGTTATGAGAGACTTGAGACCAAGTCTTATTGATAAGTGACTTTTAGGTCATGTGGGCATGTTCACACATGGCCAATGATCAAAAGTCATAAAAATAATATAAATGCTTATAACTCCCTAATTTAGGGTCCAAAACATATAACAAAAATATGCTTGGAAAGTTCTTGGAGAGAGCTTTCATATGGAAGGGTCAAAATATACAAAAAAACAAAAGAGTCCTTGGGGCCTTTATCCCCAACACTTCAATAACATCATGATAACCTTACAACATTACATTTTTGAGTGAATGAAACAATAGTACTCATATCAAGAGATTTCTGGTGGCCTCAAATATGGAAGGAAGTCAAAGAATATACCCGAACCTATGACACTTGCAATAGATCTAAGGTACCTCACTATAAACCTCATGGCCTCTTACAACTTCTACCTATTCTAGAAGGACATGGTCCTCATTATCTATGGATTTCACCACAGATCTACCAAGGTCCGATAATATGTGGCCAAGCCTTCTTTATAGATGTGTTGAGAGGTGGTTACAAATTGATGATATCATCGATGATGTCATCAATCGAAACAGGGTCTCTACATGTTGAAATAAGACAAGTAGATAGTCATTTTAGGGTTTTGGTATGTATGAACACAATGATCATGTTAGATTTCCCTAATTCATTACCAATAATGACATATGTAAGATCACATGAAATTTAGGATGCAAGATGGTTCCCTTTGTGTCCATGGTAGGTGACTTTTGATCCACAAGTAGTTTCCAAATACGTTATTATTATATATCATTGGATGGCTCTTGAGGAGTACTATAACAATATATAATAAAAAATTTTGCCAAGATTTGATCATTTTTTACTTTATTGACCAACTTTGACCAAAGTTTGACCATCCAAATTTAAGTGTTTATAACCTATAACTAGGGTCCTTAGTGGAGATTTCCCCATCAGATATATTTTTTAACATTACCTTCTTAAGTTGAGGTCTCAGGTAACCAAATACAATAACCCTTTTATCTTCATCTTCATAATACATGAAGATGCCCCTTTACCAACTTTCGCATCTAATTTACTCCTCAATTGAAGCATTATGTGCACAAAATGCATCATAGTCAAAGATGTGTAGATAGTTATATGAAATAATTTTGCCAAACAAAACCTCTTCGGGGATGCCACATTTTAAAGACATGTGAGGGGATCGATCCAAATGTGAGCTAGGGTTTTTCATGCTTCTCTCCAAAAAACATAAGGGAGATTAGCAAAGGAAAATATGCATCTAACCCTTTCCAATGCATTCTAATATATTCCTCAATCCACCATGATAAGGGGTTGTATGGGGCTCTAAGCTCCCTCTTTATGCCATATAATTCATAGGATTTTAAAATTTTAACACTTTTGGACTCATCCCCATTGTAAATACATACGCATTTCTACCTCTTTGGGTGGTCACAAATGCATGAAGCTGTTGGCTTTTAAGGCCTAGAATCAATATAGAGAGAGTATAGGGAGAGAATAGAGAGAGACAATACAGACAATGTACACAAGAGATTGCCAAAGGAACCAAAAAGCTCCAAAGGATAATACTCTATAATACAAAAAATATTCAAAAGGATGTTCTCCAAAACCCTAGAACAGAGTTTGAGAGGGATGATATGCTACAATATTGACGAAACATGGCTAATAAGGAGCTCTTTTTATAGATTTATGAAACCCCCTCAAAACCATGTGAAAGAAACTTCCCAAATAGTTCAGAAAGCTGATTTCCATGAGAAGCAGCAAAAGATCCGAGATGCCATTTTTTTATGATTTTTTCGATCTTTTAAATTTGCTTTTGATTGCTTTTGGGTTGAATGATCTTCGACCGTTGGACTTGATGCTTTCTGCAGACTAAATCTTAGCCTTTGATCCAAAATCAATGAAAAGCATATTTTCTCCTAAAATTAAGGTTTGACTTTTGAACCTTGGTCCCTCAAATCACCTCCAATTATAGCTCTTGAGTAGCTCTTTGTAAAAAAATCATCTCCAATTTTGAGTAGTTATTTGCAAATATGTAATAAAAGAATTCAGCATATTTTGACCATAGTTGACCTCTTGATGACCAGCTTTGAAATTTCGACATTTTCTATAGATTTTGTGACCCTTCTTGTGGAAAGTTCATTTCCAACAAAAACCTATTAAGGACAGCAAAGGCTTTATCTTTTGTTCTCAAGATATATATATAAAGCTCTATAGAACAGTAATTTACAAAAGAAATCAAATGAAGGAGCACCCCGATAGACTTGGTAGGTATGCTACAAGATCAAGCACATTAACTTTACCAGAGACACCAGAGAAAAAGGAAATTTTCACTTGTTTATCATATTGATAATCATTACAAAAATCAAGTTTTGTGCCATCGGCATCAAACTTGTCCAAAAAAAATAACTTGACAAGGCCTTTTTGGCCCATATGGCCCAAGTCTTTTATGCCATAACTCCTTGTGAGAGCTTATTTCAATCGAAACAATAAACTTGCCCAAGAAGGTTTTTCCTTGCAAATACAAAGTTCAATTATTTATGCCTTTTACAATCAACCTTCGGCCTATATGAGCTTTTATAAGTCTCTCAAAGAGAATCCTATATCCATGCACATCCACGTGTCCAACTAACAAAAGACACTTCTTGATGCTTGGAACATTACCTCACATCTTGCAATCCCAACTCCTCAGTACCATCCAATGACAGATGCATTATTCCAACATCCTCAATGGAAAGCATGATTGTTCTACGATATACATTATCATGGTTTTCTGCATGAGAGATGGCAAAACACTCCTTAGTAGAAGTCAGATGGAAATTGGAATGATCCATCATAACCAAATATCCAAAATTGGCTTAATGCATCATTCACCTATCAACAAGACATCAATTAGATCACTCTTGCTGATTTACATATCCTCTGCATGCTGACTCAAGAAAGTACCAAGTATACATGCATCATAAGCCATCCTAATGGCAAAAAACATATCCTCCATATCAAATAGCTCCTCTATGACAATATTGGAGGCCCGATTGGCCTTCTCTTTCTCCTTAGAGCTAGCATGTGTCTCTAGCTCGCTTTCTTTTTTCTTTCTTTCACCTCCATTCTTCTCTCTTTCCTATTGTTCTTTAAAGTGTCTTCAATTGGGCTTCTGGCGACCTTTTCTACCACATTGGTAACATGTCACATCATCCTTGCCTTTGCTCTTTCTCCTACTTCTCTTTGTATTTCTTTCTTTCTTTCTTCTCATATCTTCCTCTGACCATATTTGCAAATCCACTTTCCTCTCCACTTGCCTTTATTGAACAAGGAGACCACCAATGTCTCCCATTAATCAAGAAAGGACATAGCCAAAAATATTGCCTTTAATTTATTATCACGTATAGGCAAACCACAATGCTACAACTCTGAATGGATATCTATGAACAATGCAAGATGCTCAGCAATACTTTTAGATTCATCAAGATGCATGGTAACTAACTTACTCATCAAATGAACCCCATTCATAAGTGTAATGTTCTTATAAGTGGACTTTAGATTTTCCCACACTTCTAGTAGAAGATGCAACCATCAATACTGCTTGATGACTGCTCAAACAGGTTATACTCACCTTCTCAACTTCTGGCTAAATTTAATAAGCGGCTCCTCATGATGGAGCAGACTATCAATGTCTACCGAGTACAAGTTGAGATAGAGGAAAAAACGGATGGCATGTAGACCACTTGAGGCCCAGGAGAGGTAGAAATGAAAATGTTGAAAAGAAAAAACAAGCAAAGAAAGCTGCAATAGCAGCATCAACGAATGCAGGCTATCAAAACTATCCAGGCAATAAATGTGATTAGAATGTAATACATATGAGTGAAGGAGATGTGCAGGTGAGAATGGCAAAGAAAAGATTAAGTTATTCACCTGCAACAAAGGATCTGCAGCTCCTCTATCTGATCGATAAAAAATCAGCTGCTTTGAAAAAAATTCTTTCTCATTGTAAAATCGTGTTGACATCTTACTGCAAAACATTGCAAACTTGTTCTGTATTGGGGCCAACCCTGCTGTATACTTTTCCAAGTAGCCTGGATCCTGTGAAAGTGGCTGGAAATCGACAACACAGAGTATTTTTTTCTTCCCAAATGCTAATAGATCTATTCCTAACAAAGGGTAATCAAATCTGCAGCAACACAACATGTGTCCAAATGAGACTTAAGTAAAGGTGTATACCAAATAAACCAGGACAGAGAGGAAATTACGAAAACACACACACACACACACACACACACACATCGAAAAGATTCTAAAAACTATGTAGATTACAGCTGCATCAACTGGAAGATCAATGCACAACCTCAATTCCATTGAGGGTCCTGGAGATACGTTAAAGTCAGGATGTCCTTCAGCAATATCAGACCATGTTTCCTTACAATAATACAACTTCTATCACATGTACTTCATCACATCATGTTTTATTAGAAATAAGGGAAAACATGAAATCTGTATGAGGATCTGACCTCCAATCTGGATATAAAAGACTATTGAAAGCTTGACAAGCACTCCCAGCATCAAAATATGTCAGACGAATACGTCGTAGACGATCACTGCAGAAAAGCCAGTTTTGAATTACTGCTCTTTGTGAACCACTATCACTCTTACATACCCTTAGTTCTTCATCAAAACGCAGGCTTTTCATTCCAGGAGCTGCTACAGTCAAAGTGCTGCATAGGGAATCCATGTATGGCTTGTAGATCAACTTAACACTACTGTCCACTGACGAGTCTTTGAGCTGCATTATAGCTGGACAATTAGTAAATGTGACATTGAGTTTCGAAAGCATATAGACTTCTTCATTAGAGTGTTCAATGCTAACATACACACTTTCCTGCAATGACATGCAAAGACATGATAGAGCTAAAGAGAACAGTATCATTATCAGGACCTAACGAATAGTCACTTATTATCAAATAACAATATTAATGATAACAATGAAAGATTTCCTTTATAAACATGAAATTTCTTTTCCCATGTGATCATTCTTAACTAAACATTTTTCAATAATTATATCTGACAGCAATTAAGGTATTTTAAGCATTATATGCCTATATGTTTGCATGCTCATTTGTAAATTTTATTAATTATTTATTCATCGCTTGGTTACTCAAATCTTCCATACACTTGAAAAACACTACACAACACCTTTGTGTTCATAAGTTCGTATACACCATAGTATTTCGAATCTGTTAATAATTCATGAAACCATACCCCTCCCAAAAAAAATACTCACCACACACATCAAAGGATACATTGTACCAATTTGACTTAACAGAAGAGTAGATGTGCTAATTATAAACGACCTCCACCACATGCACTCAAACTTGCATGAAACAAGTGCTTTAAGGCACAACAAAGAAATAATAAAGCAGATAGATATAAGGAACATACAGAACATGTATAGAAACACCAGGTATCTGTTGCGAGCAACATATGTTATATAGAGATTATGGAAACAATGCACAAACAATTGCAACATGAGGAGATTCCCAATTCAAAGTCTGAGTTTGTTTGCAAGACGGTTATTACCTCATTGGAGGAAATCAAAAATTAAGAAAGATTTCAAACCAATAAATAGAGGTCAAAAATATGGGAGAACCATCATCCATGCATGGCCCATTTGAACATATCTCCAACACAAGCTTTCCATTGCTAAGGTGTTATATTAGAAGATCATCAATCAACCTAAAGAAATAAGTTCAAAAGCTTTTTGAATGCTTTGAACTGGTCATGCAATGGTCTTCATGAAGATATCTAATACACTATCTTGTATTAACACATGAGACCAATGTCATTTGCATCACATTTTTGTCTTACACAATGATAGTGCACTTCAATGTGCTTCAAGCAAACATCAAAAATGTTTTTCATTCTATAATGATACCGTAATGATTCAAAGAAAATATGATCACCTCAACGTACTCCATAATAGCATAAAAAACCCATTGCATGTTATAGAAAAACCACAACGGCTATTAGAAAATATCTACAAACTATCATGTCCCAACACAAGTAAGAGCAATGTCACTAGCATGACATTTTCTCTATCACAATAGTAGCACACCTCGATGTGCTCCATGCAAGCATGGAAATGTCTTTAATACCACAATGATTAGAAGAAAGTATGGACACATTATCCTTTAATCCAAAATGCATATAAACTAGTGATCGGCTTGTCCATAAACCTGAATACTCAGCCTCACATGATTAAGAACTAGAGTTACTTTAAATACAAAAATATTCAAAAAGAGGTAATAAACACTCGAAGAGTGATATTCCAAAACATTATTCCTCTTCTTAATCGACAAAAGAATACTACACACAAAAATATTAATGAAAATATTACATAAAAACAGCTAGTGTATTGTGTGCTTGATCAGCAACCACAAAGATCCACCTAATAGATTTATATAAGGTTTGAATTTTTTGTCATGATAGATACGGGTGAACACTCTTGTTACAAAGAAACCATGCATGTCAAGTGGGAGTGTGCCATGCAAAATAAGTTAGACTTTATCCATAAAAATGATACTTGAGAATTGGTGCCTTTGTTGATGGGAAGAAAAATGTTATGCAGCTCCTAGCAAAGAGATACTAATATGTAAACTCAAGAAAAGTTTGCATGGACATGAGCATTCTTGTAGACAGTGGTACCAAAAACTTGATGCTTTCATGAAATCTCAATAGTATTCGAGAAGCAATAAGTATAATTGTATTTGTACTAGGAGATGTTCAAATGAAAGCTTAATATGCTCTATTTTATATTGATTATAAGCTAATCGGTGAAAAGTCCTCATAAGACTTGTTACTTTTGAAGAAAAAGCCTTCTGAGTAGACTTGAACAAGTATTTGGAAATATGCTTCTGATTACAAAATCGCCCATGCAAGGGAAATAATACAAGAATATAGAAATGGTATAAGAAGATCCACAACCCGAAACTCATATGTATGGATAACTAGAGTAGAACAAAATACAAGAGATTCCACAACCTGGGATCATAGGTATGAAATAAGATATCGGAATTACAAAAGCTCCCTTCAAGGAGATGAACTAAGTACAAGGAATAATTAGACAAGATCTTATACTAAGAGATTACAAGAGAACAAAACAGGATGTCTCTTAATTATACTCAATACTCCATTCTCAAGTGAACACAAATGATCCATGGCGCTCTAAGTTGTAAGGCCCCCATTATGAGGAGAAGTCATTGTGAGAGCCCGACATTTGTGGTACCCTAACTTCCAAGTTAGCTAAGGTCTATGTGTGACTGTTGATGATAATAGATGATCTTTGTGAGCCTAGCAGGTTAGGTAGGGCATAAACTTATGGGCCAACGGGTTGCCATTCGAGGCAAAAATAAAGGCCTTGTGGCACCGCACGATTTCCCTATAGAACCTTAACAGAGGTAGTGGAGAGGGGGGCTTACCCCCTTCTGTGGGATCCCAGAGGCCTATCCCCCAGGCCCGTAGGGCCGAGACGGTAGGCCTTATGGTCGTGGAATATTGTCGGATTGTATATTTTGCAGACTGTTTTGTATCTCCTGACTATATTTATCCATACCGACTCCCTTTGCAAAAGCTATATAAGCATGACCCATCTGTAGCTTTATACAGCATTGTGCACTAGTAAGCCCTTCCTCTAGAGTTTGTCTAGAAATCTAAGCCTCACATTGGGAGAGCATGGGTGGACAACATCTTTGTAGATGCACTACTCTTGGCAATCTGAGAATCTGAGTTCTCTATTTCTCAATATGCATCTCTCTTTGTCTTCGTTATTTTCTCAACTCTGTCTACATGTCTATTCCAATGTGCTATTATTTCTTACAAATGTCCAAAATAATAGAGTAGACAAGACTAGAACAAGAAGCAAGACACGAATTGGAACTCGAACTTAGAAAGTACTTACTTGAAGATCATGACTCCTTGAGCTCCCCATACGGGCATCAAAAAGACTGAGGATATATGTAGCCAAACCCTCATAGGTGTTCAAGGGAGGTTACAAATTGATGATTTCATGGATGATGTGAGCAAACCAAAACAGGACCTTTTGGATGTCAGATTCACGCGAGTAGATGGTGGATCTTAGAGTTTTGTCGTGTTGCAAATGCGGTAGTACATTAGTTTCCCCAAATTTTGAACCAATCATGAGATATAGAAAGTCGCATGAAATCTAAGATTCAAGAGAGTTCCTTGTGTCCATGGCATCACCTCACCCTCAAGCAATGAGTTTCATTATATGCAAAGTACTTCACATGTTCAATATGCATAGTGGCAAGGCATAGAGTACGCCAATACCTACATTTATGAAGTTAAGATTTTCTCAAATCTAATTTTTAAAAAAAAAATCATGATCAAGATTTCTTGTTAATTTCTAATTGGAAGTCTCGTAAATGTTATGGTAGCTACCAAACCATACATTGTCTTTGTCTACCTTAGCGAAGAGGTTCATTGCATTGTCATGGGTCTAGCCCCTGCTTTATGAAATATGGACGTCCCATGGGTGCTAGCCCCCATTCACTTGTACCTTTCAATTGCTTATTTGAAAGAGTAGATTTCAATGATTGAATTCCCTTTTAAAAATTGACTCTTGAACACTTTTATAGATGTACTTTCTAATAGAACATAGTCATCAAGTTCACCAAACATTGTACTGTGTGACCACCCATTGTAAAACATGTGGATTTGTGCCTTCTCTATATTCTATGTTTGTACAAGTCCATGTGAGCTTTTTGAAAGATTATCAAAGTCCTTCTACGAAAAGATAATATATTGTGCGAGGAATACAAAAGCTCCCCTTCAATCAGCAAGTCAATATATGTGTGTACATATATATATATACACACATATATATATATATATATATATATATATATATATATATATATATATATATATATATATATATATATATATATATATATATATATATATATATATAGATACATACATATATATATATATATATATATATATATATATATATATATATATATATATATATATATATATGTGTGTGTGTGTGTGTATATATGTATGTATGTATATATATATATATACATATATGAATATATATATATATATATATATATATATATATATATATATATATATATATATATATATATATATATATATATATTCATATATGTATATATATATATATACATACATACATATATACACACACACACACATATATATATATATATATATATATATATATCCAAGCAAGGAATTCAAATATTTAGATCTAGACAATTCAAGTTAGGTTCAAATGAAATGATAAGGAACGTGTCCAAGCAAGCAATTCAAATATTTAGATCTAGACAATTCAAGTTAGGTTCAAATGCTAAAGCCATAAGCGATAAAGGTTTTGATATTCTTTTGTTTTTGCATGAGCTGAATGCGCTGATGGAGTCTACAGAAAACTGAACAGGGGCAAAAAGCCATCAAATATCAGAGGAAAACAATCCTTACAAAATCAAGTTCAAGTGATCAATGATAAGAAAATTTTCCAACCAAACAGAGATTAAATGCCTATATTTGAACGCTTCAACTTATGTCCAAATGTCAAAGGGCCAGGAAAGAAATGGTATATGATGCCGTCCAATACACATGCATGCATTTATACTGAACGCCTGCATTCTGATTAAACTTCACTTCAAATAAAACATTTTATATTTGCATCTACACCTAATTATTTACATGTCGTCAAGCTTTTCTTGTTATAAATTTATATGTGAATGAGAATAATTGCTCATTCTTATATGTCATGAATTTCTTTGAGCTCTAACAACCTCTTTGAGAGATCTAATAATTGATATGTGCACTCTGATATGTATCCCAACATACTTATGAGCCTTCATAAAGACCTCTCTAAACATACAATGAGCATAGAAAACTAAGGGGGAAAAAGCTGAAGACTGAGTATTTTTTAGAACGATGTAGAAGAAAAATGCACGTTAACTGAGGCGTACAAGAGCATCCATGTAGGAGTAGGAGCTCATGCAGTATTTGCTGCGCATACTGCCTGGGCGAGGCCCTCCCGGCGTCTTTCGTCTTCTAATATCATGGAGCCAGAATAGCGAGTGGAATTTAGACTCCAGCATGGAACTCTTCAGGCTACATACGTCTGAGAGATATGAGAGTTCCATGGAATTGTAGCTGGCGAAAAAGGCGCCATACGTTGCAGATGAACTGCATTTCCCATGAATTCAGGTCAAAGCATCTACTGAGAGCATTTATTACATCACTCACATTTTCTTGTTTTTGTAAGTTAAATTTATTTTTTTATATGCATACTGTAGTTGTAAAACATCACACTCTCCAGTAACATTCAAGCTAGGAGCGTCACTTGACATACAATCCTTCAAGAGTGGGGAATAAAAGGGATCTTGAGGGTGTGTGTGTTCAAAAAAAAAAGAGTAGATTGATGATAAACTTTCAAAAAAGAAAAGATGAATTGATTGTTGGTTCACCTTTTCTTCATTTCAATTCTTGATCTTAATGTTACGATTTGTGAGTACCTTTGATACTTTTAGTATGTTTTAGTATGTTCTAGGTCATTTAAATTTTTTTCCTCTCACGTTTACTTTTTCTAACCAAAGACATAAGCATCCAAAAAATCTCAATCCAAGAGTTCAAGTGTCCACACCAAAGGTAATGGTTCAAAGGTTGATAAATAGTAAATTGATGTAGTAGAGATTCATGAGTGAGGATAGTTCTCATTTGGAATGTCTAATGAAACAAATAATCATTTAATGCAAAAACTCACACCTTTTTCTCATAAACTTGATATTTGGAGTCTCTTAAATTATATAATCATTTTTCGATTATCCAATTCTACTTCTACTATTTTTTGCATTGTGTGATGGTGCAGACGATTTAAAACTTATTGATTTCCCTTCAAGACGTTCCCTAACTTAATCCATTCAATGCATATTTTCTCTGTCAAGAAATTGGTGGTGAGAACCAAACATACCAGATGATCAAAGGGCCAATCTTACCTTAGAACTACCTCATTTACTAGGTCTTGATCCTTTGTATGTTGTTTAAGAGTGTAGATTGACCCTAGATTGCCTTTTTGCAACTACTTATCTTTGTATGTGTGCATCAAAGCAAGCCTTTTGATGTTTCTTTCTAGCATAAATTCATGTTACTTCTATAAGCCTTGTTTCTTGTAGTTTTTCTAGGTTTTCTACCAAATTGGAGAGCTCATGTCCAATCCATTGATATCCTTGTGCAACTCTAAGGGCTAGCACTAAGAAATCATTTGGCAATATGGCTTGTTTCTCATATATAATATTGAATAGACTAGCACCTAGTGCAATCTTATAAGCTAGTTGGTAGGCCCGAATTGCATGATGCAATTGTTTTTTCTAGTCTAATTTTCCATTATTGATAAATGTTATCAATATAATATGTAAGACTTTAAGAGATATTAGCTTGATCATTCTCTTGTGGTTGATAAAGTGCATATTTGCGATGACTAATCATGAATTTTCTAGGCAATTGTTCAATCACTTCATTGATAGATTTCCTTGATCACTAACAATCTCAATCGACATTCCAATTGCGTAAAGATCTACTCAAATAAGAATTTGGTAGTCATATGTGCATCATTCTTCATGATAACTTTGGTTTCAATACACTTGGTAAAATAATTAGTCACCACAATAATATACTAGGCAACCATGCACAAAAAATATTTTCCTCACTTAGAACTATCATCTTAGGAATTGAATTCAAATGAGAGTAATGTTGAGGTGTTACTTGAACGATCTCCTTATGAAGGCATGTGGGTGGATTCCACACTAAATCCTAGAGAAGGATTATATGTTAGCAAAGATAGCAAAGATGAAAATCCAACCACACTTTGAATATAATATATTTCATGCACCCATAGGTATTGAGAAAAGAGAACTTATGATGTCCCTGATCATTAAAGTGGTGCAATGGTGATCTACCATGATGGATTCCCTTTAGGAGAGATTTGAGATGATGATCTTACAATAGAAAGTCGAGCTTTGAGCGATGCGCATGGTACTTTTCACATACTTGTAGATATATGTAGAAAAACTACATAATGCACACAAACCCGACCAAAGATTTCCTATGTAATACAAATGTGGTTGAACTTACAGACTGTGGCTAACTAGGACACTATATGTTTCATTAAAGAACATATACAAAAGTGTGTGGCAGACATTTGACCTTTCACATGGACACTAATGGTAACAATCTCCCACTACAGGTCAATATGGCCAAAGTGAACTATGGGAGAGAAAGTAAATAATGATAAAGGATACCTGAGTGTAAGTATAAATACTATACCTTCCACCTGATGGGCATCTTACATAGTGTACAAGTAAATATGCAAGCTTATGAATCAAGTAGCCCCCCATCAAGTGGCAACAATGTTGAAAGTTATCATGTGGTAGAGCTTTAGTCAAAGTATTTGTAGCATTATCTCGAGTATGAACCTTCTCAGGAGTAATGAGCTCCATCGCTAAGAAGTCTCTAACAAAGTGATACCTCGCCTAAAAAAAAGCTTGTTCTTTGCATGATAGACCAGACTCTTATTCAAATCAATGACACTCTGACTATCAACAAATGAGGTACATGCTGAGGTAGACTCATATCGAAAGGAAGGTGAGAAAGCCACAATGCTTGCTTACATCCCACACTAGCTACAACATACTCTACTTCTATAATGGAAACAACTTTTAATTCTTAAAGACAAGACCTCCAACAGGTAGCACCTCTAGCAAAGTGAAAAATGTACCATGATGTAGACTTTCAATTGTCTGTGCAACTAGCATAATCAGAATCTGTGTGACCAATATGCATGCCTCTCCTCTGCTCAAGCATAGGCACTTGTCCTTAGTGCCAATCAGATATCTCAAAATCAACTTGAATGCTTCCCAATGCTTCTTATAGGGATTAGACATATATCTGCTCACAAGTCCCATTACAGATGCAATGTTTGGTCTCATGGCTATGATAAAATACTTGAGACTACCAACAGTGGACAAATAAGGAATTCTGGTCATGAATTGTTTTTCCTCATCTAATTTGAGGCAATCTTCCCTAATCAAATTCACATATGTAGGTAAAGGTGTACTCAATGCCTTTCCACCCTGCATATTAAACATGTGACTCCACTTTGAGACAAGTACATCCATCTTTTACTCCCATCAAGAGTAACACACATGCCAAGAATATGTTTGGCATCCCCCAAGTCCTTCATATCAAATGTCATTAACTTCTTCTCAAGCAATTACAAATCATCAAAGGACTTCCCAAAAATCAACATATCATCGGCATAAAGTATCAAGCATATCAAGCTTCCATATGAGAATCTCTTAGTGTAGAGACAATGATCCTCAATGCATAAAGAACAACCTTGATGAAGTATTTTGATAGTGATGCACCATGGCCTACTCTCCTTCTCAACATCTCCAGGATGATACCCTCGTAGTAGAAAACAGATCTATAGATGATGCACATCGTACTCCACACTGACTTGTAGAATATGCAAAAAAACACAGTACATAAAGACCACGAACATAGATTTCTTGGGTGTTACAAAAAACTTACAGTATGTGGCTGACCATGCCACTATATGTTTTAGTAAAGAGCATATACAAAAGTGTATGACAGCCATTTGGCCTTTCACATGGACACTAACAGTAAAAATATCCCAGTAAAGGGCAATATGGTCAAAGTGTTTATGGGAGAAAAATAAAGAATACCTGAGTGTAAGTATACAAACTATATCTCGCATTTGATGGGCATGTTACACAGTATACAAGTAAATATGTAAGATCATGAATCAAGTAACCCCCATCAAGTGACGACATTGTCAAAAATTATCCTATGGTAGAGCTTTAGTCAAAGCATCTGCAACATTATCTCGAGTATGAACCTTCTCAAGAAAAATGCGCTCAGTGGCTAAGCAATCTCTAATGAAGCAATGCCGCACCTCAATGTGCTTGGTCTTTGCATGATAGATTGGATTCTTAGCCAATGCAATAGCACTTTGACTATCACGGAGCAAACCAAGTACATGTTGAGCTAGACCCATATCACAAGCAAGATAAGAAAGCCACAATGATTCCTTACACGCCTCACTTGCTACAACATACTTTGCTTCTGTAGTGGAAACATTTGTACATTCTTGAAGAGGAGATCTCCAAGAGATAACACCTCTAGCAAAATGAAAAATGTACCCTCATGTAGGCTTGCAAATGTCTACACAACCAGCATAATTAGAATTTCTGTAACCAATAATGTATGCTTTCCTTCTATCCAAGCATAGAAACTTGTCCTTAGTGCTACTCAAATATCTTTAAATCATCTTGACTGCTTCCCAATTCTTCTTACCAGGATTAAACATATATCTGCTCACAAGTCCCACTACAAATGCAGTGTAGTGGGACTTGTGAGCAGATATATGTAGTGGGCTTCACATCCATTTGAACTAGCTCTAAGTCCTCCATTGCAACGAATCCAAGCAACATTTGAAGGGTAGTCATCTTGACCACTAGAGTGAATATTTTCTCGAAATCAACACCATGTTCTTGCTTAAAACCCTTTGCAACTTTATACTTTGTAGAAGCATTATTTGATGTGAATTTCAACCTATATACCCATTTACAGGGTAAAGCTTTCCTGTCCTTTGGCAAAGGTACTAAATCCCAGGTACCATTCTTATGAATAGAATCCAACTCACTCTTCATGGCATGCTCCCTCATGACATGATCCTTTGTCTGCATAGCCTCTTTGTAGCAAGAAGGCTCACCAGCATTTGTTAGCATAACTGGAACATATCTATCAGGTGGATGTGAGACACATGCAGAGCGTCTCAATGGTTGCTAAATAGGAACATTTGTAGAATGATATGATCGGACATTCTCTTAAACATCCCTATGTGTAGCATTTTATGCATGCTAACTAGAGGACTAGTATCCTCTAAAAGAACTATTCCTTCTTCAACCTCCTTAATCAATTGTTTATGCATCTTAGACTCATTGAAAATGACATCACTACTTTTGTTCACTAACTGTGTTTCATGATCCCATAAGAGATATCCAAATTGGCCTTCTTGACCATATCCAAGAAAAATGCATTTCTTTGACTTATGGTCCAGCTTTTGTCTAAGATTTTTGGGTATATGAACATATGATTCACACCCAAAAACTCGAAGATTATCATAATATGTTGGCTTCCCTGTCCATAACTCTTGTGCCAGTTTCACAACTTTGGTAGTACTAGGTGAAAGGTTAATCACATGAGTTGCAGTCAATATTGCTTCCCAAAAACCTTGTGAAACGTTTGCATGATGCAGCATAGAAACTAATTTATCTTGAATAGTTCTATTCATTTTTTTAGGTACATTTTTTACGGGGTTATAAGGAGCTGTAAAATCTCTATGAATTCCTCTAGACTAAAAAAAAAGGTTAAATCATGTGAGGTACACTCACCCCCATTATCTGAATGTAAAGCCTTAAGCTTAGTTCCTTTTTCAGTCTCAACTAAAGCAAACCATTTTTTGAAAATAGGGAATACCTCATCCTTTGATTTAATAGGATATACCCAGACTTTTCTAGTAGCATCATCTATGAAAGTAACAAAGTAAAGAGAAACACCTAATGACCTTGTGGGCATAGGACCACACACATCTGTATGAACGAGATATAAAGGCTAAATTGAAGAGTCAATGTGTGTTTTATGCATATTCCTAGTTTGCTTTCCATATTGACAATGCTCACAAAATGAAAAATCAGAGAAAGATAACAGAGGTAAGTTGCCCGAACAAGAAAGATTTTCCACTCCACTATGAGATATATGGCCCAAGCGGCCATGCCAAATACAATCCATAGGCTATTTAGTAATAGCTAACAAGTATTCTTTATGTGATACAAATAAAGGATAAAGTGAGCCAACTTTGCTTCCTTTTGCAATAACCATATTTCCCTTTGATATGCAAAAAGATTGAACATAGAACACCATTTTGTAACCAAGGTCATGAAGTTGACCAACTGACATCAAACTACATGATAACTATGGTACATGGTGTACATTGTAATGGTAAATTTTGAACCATCAATGAACTGCACAACCACATCTCCAATCCTGACAATGTCACACTAGTAAGAGTCATCAAGTCTCATAGTACCAAGAGACTTTGCTACATAAGTAGAGAACCATTCTTTATGTGGTGTCACATGGAAAGAAGCACCAGAATCTAGCAGCCAGGCATGGGAAAGAGAATTAGCCATAAGAGTCTCAGTAGGCACAATATTCAAGTGTCAACACATCAGCACCATCAAAAATAGCATTCATTTCTTCAATCTTCACAGGTGAAGTAGATGGTGTAGGTAATTGTTTGCCCATCAACATTATTCCCTTTACCTTTAGCATTCTTTAATGCATAACAATCTTTCTTCATGTTTCCTTTCATATGACAATAATGGCACTCGATATCCCTCTTCCTTCATTTAGTTCTACTCCTATTCCATTGACCATTCTT
Organism: Ceratopteris richardii; assembly: GCA_020310875.1. NCBI lineage: Eukaryota > Viridiplantae > Streptophyta > Polypodiopsida > Polypodiales > Pteridaceae > Ceratopteris > Ceratopteris richardii. The sequence goes on along the minus strand of CM035435.1, from coordinate 38,678,975 downwards.
TTCCTTGTTGCTCTTTCAGTGTTGCTGATTCTTTCCTTGGTAAGAATCTCGAACATTATATGCATCTCTTCTGAGTGCCAACCATAGATTTTCTACGAATCTCCTCACTCAAGAGTGCTCCACATATGTCATCATAGACCAGTTTACCACTAGGTGCACTATTGCTAATAGCTATGAAAAACGTATCCCATGATGATGGCAAGGTGCATAACAACAAAACTACTTTCATATCATTATCCATCTCCATTTTTTGAGCCTGTAACTCAGAAAATGTAGCATCAAACTCATTCAAATGAGCAACGACCCTATCTGTGTCCTTCATGCGAAGTTCATATAAATTTCTCATCAGATACACTTTATTTGATGCCGTTTCTTTTTCATATGTATTGTTTAATTTCTTCCAAAGCTCCTCTACACTTTCGTAGACCAATATTGTAAAATAAACATTATCTGCTAGGTGTAATCGAATGCTAGACCTAGACATTTCATCCAACTCATCCCAATCATCTTCATCCATGTTAGCAGGCTTTTTTGAAATTCCATTTAGTGGCTTTAATTGCCTCCTCTGAATCGGCACATCTTGAATCTGATTCTTCCATAGAGCAAAGTTTGTGCCATCAAATTTTTGGATCTCAAAATGGTTTTTGCCCTGCAAGTCATAGATCTTGCTCGCAACACTAGCACTAGACCTTGATGCACTAGATGTGCCTAAGATCTTTGATGCCATGATGATGGAGGACTGAATAGAATGATAATGGAGCTAGAAGAGTCCAAACACCACTAAGGCTCAAAAAGATGACAAAGTGTCAGATTTTGGGAAAAAATTCAGTAGAGTCTTCCAAAACAAAAAAAAACTGAACAGTAATGAACGACCAAAAGGATTATGTGATAAATATGCTCACATAAATAAATGTATCAAGGAGTAAATCGATCACTATATATTTGACAAAACCAAAAAATCTGGAAAAAATTTGCTAGAGTCTCCTTTGCAAAATGAGCATATGACTAGTGTCTAAATCTCATAAGACTGCAAGTACTGACATGTAAACTTGCATACTGAATCATTGACTCCATTGTGTATAATCAGTTAACCCAAAGCCAACTAGGCTTATCGAGCACCTATGAACAACTATCATACATCATACATCTCCTATGGCGAGGTTGGGTAAGTCTTCCACGTGCATCACCGGAGAGACCACAACATCTAGATGTCTCCCAGTTAAGAAAAACTCATCATGACCCTCTTTATCAACGTCAAAGGCTTTATGCAAATATGTAATTGCTATATCAATAACCACATGGACATACATAAGTGGTATCCATAGAATCGTACATAGTATGTATCTGCTCAATATATGTAGTAAAATGGAACTAAGAGGCTGAATTCATAACCCAAACACTAACCAACAAAACCTACAAGTGTTTCTCAACTATGTTCTTTAGGCTCAAAAAACTTGCATAAACTTGCGATGGATGTTCCGACCACAATTGAAACCTTTCAAGAAACCTGTAGATTTACTAGTGTTGGTGCAATGTTCAAGCCTACACATTTGGCTAGAAGTTCATGAACAATTGAAACTCCATGGTTTACCCTTTACCATTTGTAAAAGTCATTTTTTGACTTGAGAGAATATTTGTAATCATTACCAAACTCATGGACTCGTTAGTTGGATGACTTCATTTGAGGGAATATCTCCTAGATTGGAGGACTAATTTTAGTGAGAGCCAATGAAGGATTCAAATTCAAATTCAAACATCTTATCTTTAAAAGATGTCAAAAAACTCGCAGGGTATGTGACTCTATTCCCGAGTTCTCCATTGCCACATTGTAAGAGAGTGAGGTCTACATTGTAACCTACACTTCTCATCATCATTAGGCTATGATTATCATGCCTATGATCTTGCACAACATTTTGTTCTAATACAATAGATCTACATTTCTCATCTTTGGTCTCTCTGTTAGAGTCACATCATAACAGCCAACTTATACTGCTCATATCTCAATCATTCCTTTATCATTTTCAATGTTCTATAGCTTGTTGGAATCCGCTCCAAGTTTTCTACATGATGAAAATCTTTTAAGATAATCCATTGAGCAAATTTGGAGAAAAGCATGTCTAAGCACTCATTGGTCAAACTCTACAGAGGCCCTAAAAAATCCGGGGGTAATGATTCAATTGCTAAATTGATTGCTCTATGTATAATGCATCATTTTAAGTGATTCCACTTGGAATCATTATCTTACTAAGCTAATTTGATACATCTAAAAGGAAGTTTTCTAATTCCTACTGTACTGGAAGCACTGAGCATAACAAGCAATAGGTGTGTGAACAAAAGTAGAAGGTTTTGATTAATGCTTCAACTTCGAAGTAGTCTGTTTTCGTTCAATCATTTCTCACATCATTTACAAAGTACATAGGCACTTTCATAGTGTCATTGGAAAGCTAAAAGGTCCCACAACGCAACTCTAAAGCAAGAAGGGGCTGGTACACAGTAGGATTTGGCAGTACCTACTCATTTCTTGGAGTGTCCATCCATCTTTCCCAACAACTAGTGAGGCTAAAAACAAAGCTTCAAAGCTGAATATTCATTTTCAGAGAAGTACAAAGAACACTCTTCTTGATGTCCTTGAACATGTGTAAAGAGAGCTATGCATGAAAGTACTCCAAAATGGCTCCAAGAATCACCCAAAAAATGCTTCAAACCAGGCTTTGAAAGCAAAGACTAAAGCTTTGAGGGCCCAAAATATGTTCAAGGTAATATGACCCTTAGTCTTTCCCCTTTGTCAATCACCACAAGAGTGTAGGTTAGTGGCAAGAGATTGTCGGTTAAGCGAGCTCTAGGGGGGACAAACTGGGATGGTTGACCTCTTGGGAAGTAATGGGAACCTCCTTCTTCCTTGATCTTTGAGGTCCTCCTTCACACATAGCCAACGGTGAATTTGGTGACTCAGATGACAAGGTATGCCAAGGTCTATGCTTTGGTCATCGTGTTAGTCATAAGCCTTGGGTGGGTAGGCGGGCAGGCATGTGCGCACTTCACTCGCACAAAAGGAACAAAGCTTTTGCATCTGAATGCTCTGATATCAATGAAGTATTTTGATAGCGATGCACCATAGTCTACTCTCCTTCTCAACAGCTCCATGATGATACCCTCACATTAGAAAACCAATCTCCAGATGATGCACATAGTACTCCACATTGACTTGTAGAATACACAAAAAACAAAGTACATAAAGACCATGAACATAGATTTCTTGGGTGTTACAAAAGCGATCAAACTTATAGTATGTGGCTGACTATGACACTATATGTTTTATTAAAGAACATATATAAAAGTGTCTGATGGCCATTTAGCCTTTCAGATGGACACTAACGGTAACACTTGCGACTTCATAAAAGCATAAAACTTTTTGTACCATTGTCTATGGGATTGTTTAAGTCCATATAACCTCTTCTTTAGCTTACAAATTAGACTCTCTTTGGAAAGAACTACATAACCATCTAGTTATTCCATATTGATCTCATTTGTAAGATCTCCATGCAAGAAAACAATTTTCACATCCATTTGAACTATTTCTAAGTCCTCCATTGCAATGAATCCAAGCAACATGTGCTGCATAGTCATCTTGACTACTAAAGAGAAGATCTCCTCAAAATCAACACCATGTTGTCTCTAAAACCCTTGGCAATGAGTCGTGCTTTATACTTTAGAGAAGCATTATACAATGTGAATTTTAGCTTATATACCCATTTACATGGTAAATATTTTCTATGCTTTGGCAAAGGTACCGAATCCAAAGTACCATTCTTGTGAATAGAATCCAATTCACTCTTCATGGCATGCTCCCACTTGACATGATCCTTTGTCTTCATAGCCTCTTTGTAGGAAGAAGGCTCATCAACATCTATCAACAAAACAAAATCCAAAACTAGAACATATCTAGCAAGTGGATGCGAGACACATGTTGAACATCTCAATGGTTGTTGAGCATGAATATTTTCACATTGATATGATGGGGCATTCTCTTGAACATCCCTTTGTGTAGCATTCTTATGCATGCTAACTGGATTACTAGTATCCTCAAACACTACCCTTATCACTTCTATTGGAATGAAGAGGGACTACTCCTACTCTACTTAACAACATAATGCTACCAAGCTATGGAGTAATAAATGAAAGATAACAAAACTTGATGAATTAAACACAATGGAAATGACTTATGTAAGATGCTCTATGAGCATGGAGACTCCATGAGGAGAGGAGCACACTCTTGGCAATGGGCTAGAGTGTATGAGCATATGGGGAGTGAAGTGAGACCCCTCTTAAATCGAGTAGAGGGCAAAGTAGATTGCATGTGGGATAAATGATCTTGAATGAGAATGAACATAGACTTGGAAAAAAGTGTGGAGCATGGAACTCTCAACATCCCCCCTCCATGTGATGAACCTTTTGTTTGTTACGTGGGGAACTAATGACCTATGGGATCACTTATGGCATCCAAGTGTGGGACATATGGCATCCCTTGATTTTAGTTCCATGTACATATGAGACCCATGGTGTGTGTGGGACAGGGCATCCCATGGATCTTGGGAGATATGGCATCTGAAGGCATATACTTGGACATTTTAGATCTAAGTGGTTTTGGGTATCTAGAGACATATGGGATCCCTAGACATATAAAAGGGTTAGATAATAGGCTAGGTGGTGCTTTTGATCCATTTTCCACTTTTCATTTTGATAAAGACCTTTGTTGGTGATTCATCCTTCTTTGGATCCATTGATGGGATCTTTGTTTGGGTCCTCTTCCTTCTTGTGGACTCCTTGTTGTTGATGTAGCTTTTTTCCTTGTGATCCATTGTTGGAATTCTTGGAGTATTTTCTTTTGATCTTGAGATTGTTGATAATCTCCTTTTGTGGTTGCCTTTGGTGGTTGTAGAAGCTTTGTTCTTCTTTTGTTCATGTCTTAAGAAGCTTGGGTGCACTTTAAGTGCTATACTTGTGAGAGAGTGGATGAGAATTTTATCCTTTGCAAGATAAAAATTTGATATGTGTGAGGAGTATACATGGGGTATTTCATCATTAAGATGGAATTGGGAAGGTCCTACCTTGAGTACTACTCAAGGTGGTATCTAATTCCATTAGAAGAAATCATTAAACTTGAGTGATCTTGTACATGAAAATACACACTCCATTTGGATTGTTGGAGAGCCATAATGACGAAAACCTATGAACAATAGCTAACTCATGAAGAGAATGTAGAGAAACTTCAAAAGATGAATGTATAAACCCTAACGTTCTCCCTTTGAGATTTATTTGAAGAAACATAGTAATGATGTTGGTAATGTTATTTCACCACCAAAAATTGACACTAGTGTTGAAACAACAAAATTTAGTAGGTCGATTGGCACATTGGGTTATCTTACTACAAGAATTGGATTATGATGTCGTCCATCACCCTTGCTCTTACCATGTAATTTCTAATTTTTTCTCCCATTTAGACTCTAGTGAGGCACCCACCGATATTGATGACTCATTGTCTAATCGTATTAACGATAAAATTGTACCAGATCACCTGTCTTTGCGGTGGAATCTCATTGAAACCCGTTATGATAGAATTTACACCCTTTTTACCATGGACATACCACATGAATGTTTGTGCTTAGTGGATCACAAGAAATTGGCCTAGTATAGTTGACGATTTTGAGTAATTCTTGGGTGACTACACTATCATGATTAGTTTGGAGCTTGGCTATGGTGTGTCCCAACACATGAAGTACCATATGTACTACCAATGGCCCATTCACACCTTACCATAGGTCATCTCTTGATTGGTCTTACTTTGCAAAAAAACTTACAAAGCAGCATGTGGTGTCTAACTGTGCACTATGATATTCACCAATACATGCTCGCCTATGATCCCTCTCAGCAAATGGGATAGCCCCTACATTGACACTATATTTTGTCATCAAATCCCTCCAAGACCGTGACCTCATCTTTCAATAGAATCTCATTACAGAGGCTCAGGATGCTACAGATCAAGCTAAGTATAGCTCATCATGTTTTAAATAGTTCTTTGATTCCGTCTCAAGTAAGAGGGAAATTGGATCTCAAGGCAGAGAAGTGTGTCTTTATTGGTTATGATCAAAATAAAAAAAGATACAAATTGTATAATCCCACTAACAAAGGCTTCTTAGTTAGAAGGGATGTAGTCTCTGATGAAAATAAATCTTGGTTTGATGATGATAGGAAAGTGAAGCTACCCTATGATTTGGAAGAAGACTTTCCATCTCTTCCAACAAAGGAACCAAAGCATCATGGAAATAGTGATTCTGAAGATGACATGATAGAGTTGGAGAAATTGAAGCTATGGAAGAACAAAGGGAAAGCTAAGGTTCAAGGCCTAACTCAAGGACCAGAAATTTCTCTACAACCAATCAGAAGGTTAATGAGAAAAAAGAAGAAACTAGAAAGATATCAATTTGATACATTGTTAAAAGGACAAACTTCTGTCAAGTCTGCCTTTTAATCTCTGTTCGGGTTCTTGGGGATGGTAGGGGTCTGATACTTTAGAGGCCCTTTATCTAGTTTTCCCACTTAACTAACAAATTAAGCAGTACACTATTACTCAGTATCAATTCTTCTACACAGTCTTACTACTTGCATTCCAGTTATTCTTTACGCCGTAGGTAACACAGAAGTTAATGATCACCGTAGCGTAGATTGATCATCGTCACCGAACATTACTATGTTAACCAGAAATTAATGTAATTCAACAAAGTAAAGTAACAGTACTCAGAGTTACTGGAATCTGCATTGTGACATCTCCGAAGGATCGCAAATCGCCCAGACAAACAGTCTGGCGATCCCGTCTCCTCTCTCTGGAGAACACCGTAATGTCTCTTCATTAATAGAAAACGGGTTACATCACTTCGCTACGACCTTTCGGTACGTGCGGTATAGAAAAAATATAATATTACATGATGCCAATCCGGCAGCCTAACACTGGCACGCACGGTGCACTTGAACCCGCAAGGAAAACAAAATTAAGGCTCATCCACGATGCCTTGGATATGCATGGTTCTTGCTAATTTGAAGGTTCTGGCGATTTTCTGTTTTAATGAATCCAACATTAATTTTAATGTTTCCGGCTCCACTAGCTGTGCGTTAGTTCGGACTGAACTTGCCACAATGACTTGACCCACTAGAACTTTAGTCTGGGTCTGCAAAAATGCTTCTTGCAAGTAAAAGTCATTGGCAAGGGCTGCATCGCGGCTCAATCTCATATCATTAATTTGTCCATCTATTCTGGATAGTTGCTCTGCTTGAAAGCCTAGCTGCTTTTCTCTTCGTTCCAGCTCCTGAGCTTGATATTGAATGGTTTGATAATAAGCATCTCTTTCTTTCTTAATCCCTGCTATCTCTTTCTGAAGTTGAATGGTTAAACTCGTCTGGGCTTTGAGAGCAGAATTCGCCTGAAACAGATCGGCAGTTGCGGCCTGGAGTTCTGCATTAGTCTGCTTAGCTAAAGTAGCCATCTCCTGTCCTCTCTGCACGACCTCATCAAGCTGTATTCGAGTTTCCTCCAAGAAATTGCCAATCACCACTCGAGCATCTTCTTTATCCTGTACCAACTAATTTAACTGCTTGATCTCTTCATCACGAGCAGTTAACAAAACATCCTTGGCTTTTAACTCTGCCAATGCTGCATCACGTTGTGCAATCAATGTGTCTTGCTCCGCAATCCTAGCTTGAAGTTGCTGAAGTTGCATCTGCAAAGCATGGTTGTCTTCCTTAACGGCATCTGCTTCTTCCTATAATGGGGCAATATCAGCCTCTAAAACATCAACTTTGTGCTGCAACTCCTGTCTGATATTGTGGGTTGCTATCTTCAGTTGCATTGGTAACTGCTGCGAGAATTGGATCAAAAGTCGACCCATAGATTCGAGTTCATGAAACACCGGGATTGGAGAAGGAAGAGTAGGAAGGGATTTGGATGTAGAAGCGGAAAACAGATGAGGGGAAGATGGTGGAGAATAGTTGAGAGAAGAAGATGGGGAATTGGGTATGTCGAGAACAACAGGCTGGACTGGGTCAATGGGCTCAACAGTGTTCATGGTGGAAGAAAGTGGGATAAGAATGTTAGGCACCAACACTATTCCGATGGTCTACTGCTTTGTCTCTTCCGTTCGGTCAATCATAGCATCAACCAGAGCAATCACTTCATTGAGAATCTCTACAATAATTGCTTGAACAGCATCTTGATTCTGCTGATGAGAATCCTCTCGAGAAGAAACTTCTTCAGAGTCGGCGGTGGAAGCACCTTGTTCCTGCTGCTAGATTGGAGAAGAATGGGTGGAAGAATCAACATGAATGGAGGTAGCGGTGTCATGGAAGACCTCTTCTTCATGTCCAGCGTTGGATCCTTGCACTTGGCTCTCAGAGGGACTTATATGTCTGCGTTTCCCGCGAAGGAGTTGAAAAAGATCTACATCATCATCTTCCTCATCTTCGATCATCCGAGTAGATTCTTCATGCAACATGAAGGGAGCGTTTGGCGGGGGTTGCGCGGCTAGAATGGCTGGAAAAAGAAAAGTGAGGATATGGGGTAGACGCGAACACGGAAGGTCACCCTTATTGACCTGTTTGATAATCGTAACACATTCCGATGAATGCACCGGAAATAAAAAGATGCAAAATTAATAGACTCGCGAGAAGCCATATCTATCATCGAGTAGAATGGGCACGAGATACCGTAGGTGCGTTTTTGCAAGTTCAAAATCGCGACTAAAAACTGTAAAGCGGTACACTCCGGGTGAGGTCTACAAAGAATGGCGTACTCATTAGATGAGTGCCGTGGAAATAACCTAGTCATGGTGGCTACAGGAAGGAGTGGACCATTCTCCAATCCATCCCAAGGAAGTCGGAAGGCATCGGCAAACGAAGCCAAAGTGATCACGACTCGTGACGGTAAACAAAGGATAGGCCAACTCTGCTCCGTAGCAGGTGTGGCAGCGATAACGGAAATAATCTGCGCATAAAATGGTTGACACTCCACTGAATGCCAAGGCAATTCAGCGAAGTTCAAAAGACCACGGATACAGAAATACTCACTCACTTTAGGGGTGAGTCCTTCACGGAAGGTAGCGACATTGGCTAGTGCTTCCATGGCGCGCATGAGGACACAAGAACACAGAAAACAAAGAACGCAGAAACACACAGACACAAGAGCGATTATCAGTAAAAGGAACAAGATTAAGTAGACACACAGGCAACATGAGGCGATCGAAAACCCTAATCATCGCGTGATATTGAAATGATAACCTTCATAATTACGGCGTGCATGCATGAGCAGACATAGTGACACAGGGCGGCAATTAATCATATTTAGATATCAAAATGAGGAGACTGACGGTCTATATTCAGCCGAAACAAGGAAATAAAAAGAAAATAAGTGACATGCAGAAAATCGAAGAACACGTCAGCGGTGATCAGTCGGTTGGTGATATGGGCGTAACTTTGAACCATTAATTGCTTTGGGAAGGGAAACTCCGGTCAATGTAGTCAACCAAAAAGTAGCGGGTCCCACTTGCATCAGTAATCCGGTAAGGACCGAAGCACTGTAATTCAAATTTTCCAGCAGATCGATTTGCTTTAGCATTATAAAATAGCACAAGTTGGCCCACTGTAAACACAGGAATCTTGAGGAACCGATCATGGGTACAGGCTTGACGAAGCTGAACTTCTTGAAGAGTCATGAAGCTTTCCCAATGCTGTTCATCCAATGCCCTGAGTGCATCCAACCGAAATGGAAAAGAGTCTTCTGGCAGCAATTTCTGAGCTAAGGCAATGCGTAAACTCGGCACTACTACTTCCATCGGTGCAATGGCTTCCAATCCATAAGCAAGCTTGAATGGGGTCATGCCAGTAGCAACTTTGTAGGTAGTCCGGTAAGCCCACAAAATTGCAGGTAGTAATTGGTCCCAATGTTCCGGACATTCCAAAAGCAATTTGCGGAGCATAGTCAACAAAGTCTTATTGGTACTTTTTGCCAAACCATTGGCACGTGGATAGTACGGTGAGCTGAATTTATGGACAATTTGAAAAGTCCGAGTCAGTACTTGCATTAAGCGGTTTGCAAAATGTGTTCCTTGATCTGTCACTATTTCTAGAGGTAATCCATAACGCGGGAAGATGTCCTTCATCAGACATTTTGCCACTGAAACAGCTGTGGCCGACCGTAATGCCCAAGCTTCCGCCCATCGAGTGGCGTAATCTGTACAAGTCAAGATATAGCGATTGTTGGTGAGAGTAGCTGGAGGTGTTATGAGACCAAGACCCAACTTTTGAAAGGGTTCCAGTGGTAATACAGGTTGAAGGGGAAAGAGGTGCCGATGTAATGGCTGTCCAAACCGTTGATAGGTATCGCACTGCTGCACAAACTGAGTCACATCTTTGTACATGGTAGGCCACCAAAGCCCACTTTGCAAAATTTTACGGTGAGTAAGATCAACTGCGAAATGTCCACCCGAGGGTAATGAATGAGCCATAGCAATAACCGATTCTGCTTCATGTGGTGGAATACATCGAAGTAAAACACCAGTATGATCCATGTAGTATAGCTGGCCTACAATCAACTAGAATCTGCGACTGTAAATTGCAAATTTCCGTCGCAAAGCAGGGGGAGTATGAGGAGGAAGACACCCGTCAGTTAGAAAAGTGAGTAACGTATCGTAGTATGTAGGAGGAACAAGAGGTTCGGTAGATTCTTCAATAGTTGACTCCGTAGTGTAAATTGCCGGTGTAGTGTCATCAACCCCCACCGGAGCTTCACCGGGATCCAACCGAGATAGAAAATCCGCCAATGCATGTGTTGTGCCGGGTCGATGAATAACTTCATAGTCGAATTCCTGTAATAATAAAGCCCATCGAGCCAAGCGGCCACCTAAATGTTGCTGCCGGACCAAATACACAAGTGCGGCATGATCCACGTGGAAGGTGAATTTTTGGCCCAACAAATAATTTCGGAATTTCTTCACAGAGTACACCAACCCGAGACATTCTCGTTCGGTCACTGAATAGTTCCTTTCAGCATGGGCTAATCGGTGACTTGCATAATATACAGGCCAAAATCATTTGTTAGTTTGCTGCATTAGAACGCTGCCAATAGCTATGTCCGATGCATCCACAAAGACATGGAACGGACGGTCCCAATCAGGTGGTTGCAAAATGGGGGCCTGCGTCAATAACACCTTTAAACGATCAAATGCATTTTGGCACTCTGGAGTCCATTCGTACTGCCGTGGAGGACTAATCATAAGCCGATTAAGTGGAGCCTCCAACACGGCTGCAACTTTATTCAGATCAACTTGTATTCCTTGTGCAGAGATAATATGTCCGAGTAGTTTTCCACAAGATACCGCAAAAATTGACTTTGTCAGATTCAAGCATAATCGGTATTCACGACATTTTTCAAAGCAGCACCGTAAATGATACAGGTGCACCGCAATCTTGCCAAATAAAGAAAAGTCGTCCAAATATACTTGCATAAAAGTAGTTAGGTAGGGTGAAAAGACTTCTTGCTTACATCGTTGAAACGTACTTGGAGCATTCCTTAACCCAAACCACATTACCGTACAAGCATAAACACCCCAGTTTGTGATAAAGGATGTTTTAGGTATGTCCTGTTCGGCCATCCTCACATGGTTATAACCACTGTAACCATCCAAAAATGAATACATCTTGTGCCCTGCCACCCGGTCGAGCATTGTGTCCAGAAAGGGGAGAGGAAATGGATCCGGTACAATAGCAGCATTCAGTTTCCGGTAATCAACACAGATGCGCAGCTGTTTAGTTTTCTTCGGGACAATCACGATTGGAGATATCCATTCAGCATGCTCGATTGGTACGATGAATCCCACCTTCAATAACCGATCGAGTTCTGCTTTGACCTGTGCTGCATAATTGGGGTTAATTCGGTAACTGGACTGTTTGATTGGCTTCGCTTCTGGTTTGAGCACTACTCGATGTTGATAAATCCGCAGGTCCAGACCTTTCATATCTCGATAGTCCCAAGCAAAAACATCGGAGAACTCATGCAGGAGTCGGATCAAAGCATCTTGAAATGTCTCTGACAATCCTGCCTTAATCTTAACGGGTTGTGGGTTGACGACATCACCCAAATTATATGTTACTAACTGATCTTCCGGTACATAAAATTATCGAGGTTTTACTAGATCATCAGCTGACTGCAAAAAATGATGTAAGGTGGCTCCATCCATAGCGACACTATCATCTGCAGCTGCATCTCCGATCATTGGTACCACCGTGCAAGGGGTCGGACTCCACTTGTCTGCGACCGACTGGAGATCTACAGTACCTAATGAGATCAGATCCTTATTGGTCTTCAAAAACGCCTCTTCCTTGTCGTCAGATAAGCCATCCAACATGTGGACCGGCTCCGCTACATATGGTCTTGCATGAAGCTCGCAGGGCTACATGGCATCCAATTTAACTACATATTTACGGTGGTTATCTTTGAGAGTTAACTCCTGCGCGGACCAATCCTATACCACTTTGGCTTGTTTCAACCATGGTCGATCAAAAAGTAGATTGTAGTCGAGGTTGGATTCTGGTAGTTCGAGAACTACAAAAGTCATTTTAAACCTGATACCTTGCAAGGTAATCGGAATATTTCGTACTAGTCCCACCGGATGGACTCGGGATTGGTCTACCATTCGTACAAAAAATTGTATGGGCTTGATTTGGGTCCACCCCAATTGCTTGCAGAGTGTTGCCGTTGCTATATTCACACCTGAACCGCCATCAATTAGCACTTGAGTAATCTTGTGATTTTTATGCTAGACAGTGATCAATGGAACTGAATGATCCACCATAGAATCAGCTTCCGGTTGTATTGTGGCAGTCACCGGAGTACAGGAAGATCCAGGACTAACCTGTTGTTGGAATTGCTGCCTGACTCCTGGCACTCAAGCGAGCAAATGTCCCAAAATTGAAGCCTTGGTTAGAATATCCCATACCTGATCTATTTGGATCGTACTTCTCACCGATTCTGATGATGATTCTATTTTTGCTGGGGCAGTAGTTTGTTCATTTGCTCTTGCCTTAGGCAGGGGAACCTGGGTTACCGGAATTGGATCAGGAAACACCATTGGCTCTTTGGTTGTCCATTGACTAGCCCTTGTATACATTCACTGCTGCTCGTGGATACCAGGCTCGAACACCTCAGCGGCGGGTTGTAACTGCTTACCCGATCGAGTCTGAACCGCTGCTGCTTGTGATTCAACTGGTGAAATATAGACCATGTTGGTCATTGGATTCTGTCGCTCCTTCTTCCTTTTGTCGTACTCTGCTGCCTCCTTGCAAAATCTACGGATGTGGCCACTCTCGTCGCAAAAATGACATCGAGGTGGTGGAAGAGAAGTACCTTCCGCTGATGTACCCGCCTGCCATCGATTTGAATTAAAATTGGTGTTCCGCTGACCCCTATAATTCTGATATCCTTGTGACTGATTGGTTCGCATATGTGGTGGCACGTAATGGGCTGCTAGTTGACCTGGTTCCTGTATGATGGCATTTACAGCTGCTCGGCCTTGCATCTTGGCATTATACGTGCAATTTTCCGTTGAGTGTCCTGTTGTGTTGCAGATGGCACAATACATTTGGTTAAGGGTACATTTAGCACTGGTGTGCCCTGAATTTTTGCACTTGGTGCAATATATCTGTTAGCCAGATCATCTGTTACGTTCTTACTAGCCTTCAGCCACTCCAAGTCTTCGGTGAATCCCCCAACTTTATGCTCTAGTTGCAGGGCCATCACAATAACAGCATCTAGTGTCATAGCCCCCACACAACGGATGATCATTATTTGTCTTAACTGTGGGGTCAAACCGTTAATGAACCACTGGGTGATAACATCATCCGGTAGATTAGCATGTGCCGGAGGCAGTTGTCTTAAGTGAGTTCTAAACAATGTTGCATATTCCTGAACAGTCCGGTGTGGCTTCTGCCGATTGTTCTGCAAATAGTTGAAGATTTCGACAGGGTTCTTCTTCAACTGGAACCTCTATAAAAACGCGTCTCTCACATCATCATAGTTAGCAAAATGGTTGATATCATACTCTGTTAGCCACCTCACTGCTTCATTGACCAATGTAGCCTGAAATACGATGGCCTTGTATGCCGGGTCAGGTGGGTGGTTTAATACTGCATAACTGATCTCAAACGTGCGCACATGTGCATCAGGATCGTCCCTTGGAAATCCACCGAACTTTGTGTACGTCACCCCTGTTGGAACTGGCCGAAGTGGAATGATTGGATGTGGCTGTTGCTGTTGTTGTTGCTGTTGTTGACCACTCATGGTGCTAATATTGGTACCGCTGCTATTTCCTGAGTTCTGAGGGGGTGTGCCTTGTCCTTCGGAATCTGTATTGTCAGACTACTCACCTTCCGACTCGAAAATATCGTTGAATCTCTTATGTATCTCCAAATCAAATAGCCTATCCTCAGCTGTGGTATCAAAAGGAGGCAAGTTTGCCCCAAAAAATGGTGTACGTAATAAGGATCTACCAGGGATTACCACACTGTCACCGAAAAACTATAAATTCCCACCAACAGGTACCAAACTTTCACCGGCACTTGTCGAACTTTCACCGAAATAGGGTATACTTCCACCTGTAACGATCTCTCTGGGTAACACAACTTTATCTCCAAAAAGGTTCAAATTCTAACCAGACAATGTCGAATCAACTACGCACTACGTCCCTGTACACTCAGCAGTTACTGTACCTTCTTCAGAACGTACTAGAATTATACCGGAATCTACCGGAATCTCATCATGTATCACCGAACTGGTACCGGAATCACTGCTAACTGGCTCCGATCCTTTGACAACTGGGCTTAAATGGCCTGCACTTCTACCTCTTGAGGGTGTCCCTAATAGATTTGGAACTGCCCAGGGGTGCTGGTCTCTTCTATACTTCGGATAAGACTCGCCGGACCGAGTAACCGACATATATCACCTCTGTACCGCTTGCCTTATGTGCTTCTCTACCGTTATTGATTCCTTAATCAATTGCCATCTTCCCATAGACGGCACCAATGTTAAAAGGACAAACTTCCGTCAAGTCCGCCTTTTAATCTCTGTTCGGGTTCTTGGGGATGGTAGGGGTCTGATACTTCAGAGGCCCTTTATCTAGTTTTCCCACTTAACTAACAAATTAAGCAGTACACTATTACTCAGTATCAATTCTTCTACACAGTCTTACTACTCGCATTCCAGTTATTCTTTACATCGTAGGTAACACAGAAGTTAATGATCACCGTAGCGCAGATTGATCATCATCACCGAACATTACTATGTTAACCAGAAATTAATGTAATTCAACAAAGTAAAGTAACAGTACTTAGAGTTACTGGAGTCTGCATTCCGACGTCTCCGCAGGATCGCAAATCACCCAGACAGACAGTTTGGCGATCCTGTCTCCTCTCTCTGGAGAACACCGTAATGTCTCTTCATTAATAGAAAACAGGTTACATCACTTCGCTACAACCTTTCGGTACGTGCGGTATAGAAAAAATATAATATTACATGATGCCAATCCGGCGGCCTAACAACATCATTGGTCACAAAGCACTCAATCTATATGGCTAAGGACTCCACTAATGAAGAACCAACCACTTATGAAGAAGCTAAAAACAAGGAGTGGAGAAAAGCAATGGATGAAGAAATGGAAGCTCTCATGGACAATGACACATGGGAACTTGTCCCTAGAAAACCATCAATGAAGGTAATTGGATCTAGGTGGATTTATAAATTGAAAAGGAATCCAGATGGTAGTATCAATAGACCCAAGGCAAGGCTAGTAGCCAAGGGGTTTGCTCAAACCCATGGGATAGACTATGAAGAAACCTTCTCACTTGTAGCTAAAATGCCTACCATTAGAGTACTTGTTAGCATTGGTGCATCTAGAAATTGGAAGCTATATCAATTAGATGTAAAAAAAGCATTTTTCAATGGATGGATTTTAGAAGAATTTTATATGGCACAACCACCAGGTTATGAAGATGCACATCATCCAAATTATGTGTGCAAATTGAAAAAGGCTTTGTATGGATTGAAGCAAGCTCCAAGAGCTTGGAATCATAGATTACTGACCTACTTGCAAGATCCAGGATTCAAGGCTAGCAAAGCAAATACATCCTTATTCATCAAGAAGAATGGATCAGAAGTTATCTATCTCTGTGTATATGTTGATGACATCATAATCACAAGGAATGACATCAATGGAATCAAATAGGTAAAGATGGGAATGAAGGATGAATTCAAGATCAATGATCTTGGACCACTCACTTACTTTCTTGGACTTGAACTTGTTTATACAGATTCTGGTATCTATATCAGTCAAAGGAAGTATGTACATGACATGCTTTCTAAGTTTAAAATGGAGAATATTAAGTGTGTAGGTACACCATGGAGTTAAACCATAAGCTTAGTTCTTATGAAGGAGAACCCATTGAAGATGTCACAAGCTATCAAAGCTTGGTAGGAAGTTTGAACTATGCAACCCTCACAAGGGTGGACATATGTTATAGTGTTAGCATACTCATTCAATTCATGCACAAGCAAAGGAATCCACACATGGAAGCAGCCAAGAGAGTACTCAAATACTTGAAGGGTACCATAAATGAAGGGATTTTTTACCCCTTTACCTCAGAGATTGATCTCAATTTCTACTCAGATTTAGATTGGGCTCGATCAAAGGATGATAGGAAGAGTAAATTAAGTTATTTGTCTTTTCTAGGTTCAAAGTCATCTCATGGTCTTCAAAGAAGCAACCAACTATTTCTCTATCATCTATTCAGGCTGAATACAGAGGATTGGCTATTGCAACACAAGAAGCGATGTGGTTTCAAGGTTTATACTTAGATTCGGGGTTACATACTCTAACACCTCACATCTTTGGTGATAACACTAGCTTACTTCACTTAGCAACTAATCCAGTCTACCATGCTAGAACAAAGCATATTGAAGTCCATTATCACTATGTAAGAGAGAAGTTGTTGAGCAAGGATATTCAATTATCCTATGTATCTACTAATCTTCAATGTGCAGACATGCTGACTAAGCCATTGGATGGTATCAAGCTAAGCAGATTCAAAGGAATCATTGATTTGCTAGAAATCAAGGAACAATAAAGACTCAAACATGCTAGACTTGAGGGGGAGTTGTTGGTGCATTTTTTTATCCAAGCCTAGTGCTTGATCATTCATCATTTTGTTATGTATACTCTCAATGAGAGAAGCCACAAGAACACCCTCTTGTAAAAGTGACTACTTGAAAAGTAATTACATTAAAGGTAAATATAAAAAAGAATCTCATGACCTTGTTAGGTACTAATCCCGAAGTTGAAGTTGGAGAAATCGATTAGTTAAGATTCCCCTAATACAAGGGAACTTTTAGGTAGCAACCCTCCTAAGTTTGAATTCAAAATTCTCTATATATACACGCAAAAAGGAGTCGCGGATCAGAGCATATTCTTTGCTACATTTAGAGGAGGTTCTAGTATGATTTTATGCTATTGATGAAGTACACATTGTGCCCCTTATCCTCAATCTTCATGCTCATTCTTTCCATGTACTATATGCTCAATACAGATTGATCTTTCAATCTTGGAGTTCACTTCAACTACTGGTATAGGTCTTTGTCTCATTTTCAATAAAATTTGATCATTGATTTCTCTGTGTATACTATATCTTTTGATGAGATTTAAATTGTCATAGGTAACGTGCTAAGTCTACTTGCATCATATAAATTTTCATCATCATTGGTTCAATATTATATGGGCTACATTTATTTGAAGTGACCTATGTATGAAGGTAGATTTTTCCTAAAATATCGAGATGACGTCCCAATGTTCCTGAATTAAATTCTCTCAGTATGGTCCATTAAAATTCATCATTTTTGTTGCTTTAGGTTCATCATGTATCTAATATAAAGTGTGAAAAATATCTCTAGATAATTCTCAGCAGGCTATGAGCTTTGAGTGAAATTCTAGAGAGCACCTCATCCCAAAATAGCAAGTTTTTGAGTCATCTATTTTGGATTAAGTTATCTCTTTTGATGTATCAATTTGAGATTGATCTTCCAAAGTATTAAGGTGGTTTATATGCATCCTTAGTAAGCTCAAGATGTCTACTTACTATCCCTAAACTTATCTTGGCAGGTATAGAGCAGGTTTTTGCAACACTAGATTCATCCTTTGGAGGTATCCACAATCTCTTCTCACACAAATACAGTCACATGCATACATACATATACACACAAACACATACATAGACATGCATATACATATACACATACACACACATAAACACACACATACACTCACATGCATATATACACTCATATGCATACACACACACACATGCATACACATGCATATGCATACATATGCATACATACATACACACATGCACATATACACACATATGCACATATACACACACATACACTCCCATGCATACATACACACACATGCACATACATACATACATACATACATACATACATACATACATACATACATACATACATATGTATACACATACATACATACATATGCATACACACTCATACACATATAGATACTTGCACATATACCTACACACAAATAGACACACACTCACACTCACATGCATACATACACATACATGCATACACATGCATATGCATACATACATAGACACATGCATACACACACATGCACATACACGCACACATATGCATACACACACATGCACATACACACACATATGCATACACACACATATACACACACATACATACACACATATACACACATACACACATGCACACATATATGATATGCATACACACATTTAAAAATGCACACATATGCATACACACACATACACATATAGGTACTTGCACATATACACATATACACATACACATATACATACACACACATACATTCACAAAGACACACACACATACACTCACATGCATACATACACACATATGCATACACATGCATATGAATACATACATACACACATGTATACACACACATGCACATACACACACATATGCATGCACACACATGTGCATACATACTCACATGCATTCATACACACACATGCATATGTGTATATACATAAACACAAGCACATACACACACATATGCATACACACATACATATATACATATGCACATATAAACTCACATGCATACATACACTTATATGCATACATACATATACACACATACACATACATAGACACGCATATACATATACACATACACATACATATACACACATACACACATGCATACATACACTCATATGCATACATACACTCATATGCATACATACACTCATATGCATACATGTTGAGAGTTCCATGCTCCACCCTTTTGTCCAAATCTAGAATCATTCTCATGCAAGCACATATATCCCACATGCAAGGGAATTCTCCCAAACTCCATATAAGCAAGGCCTCCCTTCACTCCACACAAGTCATTCCACTCTAGCTCATTGCCAAGAGTGTGCTTCCACTCCTCATGGAGTCTCCATGATCATAGAGAAATCTTTGTAAGTTCATTTCCATTTTAATATATTCATCATGGTTTCATATCTTTTGTTCCTTCCTCCTTAGCTTGTAAGATTTGTGAATGTGAGTAGAGTAGGAGTAGTCCTTTTTCATTTCAACATGGTATCAGAGCATAGGTTATTTTTTTCCCTTTGAGTTCATGTTCTTATTTTCTTCATCATCATTAGCATAGATGTTTTTCTTTTCCCTCCCTCCCTCCCTTCATAAATAAGAGTGCTTTTAAGCACTATTCCATTTTGTTTTTATCATAATCCTTTTGTTCTCTTAATCTTGCCTATCACCCTTAGTTTGATTGTTGTTCGAAGTTGCATTTTTTATTTTAGTTAACCCATTACTAAGAAGTGC
Source organism: Ceratopteris richardii (assembly GCA_020310875.1). Classification (NCBI taxonomy): domain Eukaryota; kingdom Viridiplantae; phylum Streptophyta; class Polypodiopsida; order Polypodiales; family Pteridaceae; genus Ceratopteris; species Ceratopteris richardii. The sequence continues at coordinate 38,658,973 of CM035435.1, read as the reverse complement.
TTTTAAGCACTGTGATAGTACATCTCGTTCTTCATCTCGCATCCAAGATCTGCTTCATAGTGGGCAGTTTATAGAGCATCTCATCTACTCAGTTGTTGGACCTTCTCATCAGGTCCGACTGCCATCAGCAACTCCCCGGTCATCTATTCCGTTTGGACCATATCGTCCGCGAAACACTGCGAGCGGACTTGATGCAGTGAGGAGATGTCGTGTTCCTTTTCAATATTTCCCTGCATCGCTGTCCTCAAGTACCGGCAGTAGGACCTCTGAGCGATTATTCCATCAAGGAAACATCGTCATGGCTTCTTCATCGCCTGTGCAAGCCAGTAACCTCACGGAACCTCGCAATGAAGATGTGTCATCTGCTGCGATTATACTTGAACCTATTCGGATAGGAGTGGATGTGCTTTTCTTCTTTTTGCCTGGGGCACTCACAACACCAAAGGAATATCTTCCTCTATTAAAAGAAGTGCAGGCGAAGTGCAGTCTTCGACTTTGGATTACAATTCTGGACCCAGTTTCAATTCCATGGGTTTCAACTGCCATGATTGAAGCGAGCTTTGATGGAGTCCTTAAGAGAGTTCAACAGTTGGGATTTCTTGTTGGAGCTTTTCCTGCTCAAGGTGTTGTCATGGGTGGACACAGCTGGGGAGCTTGGGAATCGCGTAGTGTCGCATTGAAACAAGCAGAAGCATTTATTCAGATGGGCAGTTGTTTTCATTCAAATCCTGATAATCTAATGCAATACCCTAAGCCAGTGCTGACTCTGAATGGATCTCTTGATGCACAACTTACAAACGCTGCCACTGTAAAACATGCTAGGGAAATATTTATTGTAAAAGACGAACTGTGAAAAGAGATGGATCGTGGAAAAAGCAGCAGAAGCATCACAGAGGACGAGGAGCTGAAGCACCTAGACTATGATAGCATGTGCGCCTTGGAGAGACTATGGGATGCAATGTCAAAACAACACTGAATTGTGCCACTGTAGAGAGAAGGTGAGAAAGAGGTAGGCCAACGATGCACAGTGTTAATGGATGGACCTCATTCAGCGCCAGAAGGTGGGCATTCGAGTGACACAATCACTAATGTCACATCCCAATATGGCGCTAACACCCGCATTTCAAATTGTTGGCTGACTCCGAGTGAAGGAGTATTTTTTTGGGGGAAATTTTTAGAATAGTCCTATAATTTATAAATTATGTGAGCATGGTGTACTCATATAAACGTAGAAACTTTAATCTTTGATTATCATATTAACAAAGTCTCCTAGATACGAGAAAAGCTGAAATCATCTCTTGTTTGATTTTCATCTTCTACTCATAAAATGGGACTTGAGAATAGCTCAATGAAGGAACATTATGTTTTAAGGATGTAAACTTGATGTGTTATGCCTTGTATTGACAAAGTTTGGACAAGTCCCATGTAAAGGGAGTAGACACCGCCACATAACATAGTGGTAAGACCTTCCCTATGACTTGCACAAATATGGTCTTCATCACCTAAAGCAACATCAAATACATGCTTCTACCACAAAGATATTCAAGGGAGCATACACCAACATCAAGGGAAAACTCAAAATCAACAACAAGGAGTTCTCAAGAAGAAAGAAGGCCCTACCAAAGATCCCATCAATGGATCCAAAGCAACATTCAACATCAAAAAGGAAAAAGGAGTCCACAAGAAGAATATGTAAATGGTTCCATAAGCACTACCTACCCCATGATGTAAACCCTTGTACATGTCTAGGGATCCCATATGTCCCTAGATCCCATTAAAAACCACTTGGATCCCAAATATCCAAGTAAAATGTCTTGGGATCCCATATGTCCCAAGATCCCAAGGGATGCCATATGTCCCCAACTTGGATCCCATATGTCCAAGTTATGTCTAAGGATCCCATATGACCTTAGATCCTAAAAACCAATGGACTAAGTGATCCCATATGTCACTAGTCCTCCATGCTAAAAACAAAAGGGTCATCACATGGAGGGGGGGTGTTGAGAGTTCCATGCTCCACCCTTTTGTCCAAATCTAGAATCATTCTCATGCAAGCACATATATCCCACATGCAAGGGAATTCTCCCAAACTCCATATAAGCAAGGCCTCCCTTCACTCCACACAAGTCATTCCACTCTAGCTCATTGCCAAGAGTGTGATTTCGCTCCTCATGGAGTCTCCATGCTCATAGGGCAATCTTTGTAAGTTCATTTCCATTTTAATCTATTCATCATGTTTTCATATCTTTTGTTTCTTCCTCCTTAGCTTGTTCGATTTGTGAATGTGAGTAGAGTAGGAGTAGTCCTTTTTCATTTCAACAATACATACACACATGCATACACATGCATATGCATACATACATACACACATGCACATACACACACATATGCACATATACACACACATACACTCACATGCATACATACACACACATGCACATACATACATATGTATCCACATATACATACATACACACATGTACACACATAGATAAATGCACACATATGCATACACACTCATACACATATAGATACTTGCCCATATATGTACACACATATAGACACACACTCACAGTCACATGCATACATACACACACATGCATATGCATACATACATAGACACATGCATGCACACACATGCACATACACACACACATATGCATACACACACATGCACATAGACACACACATACACACATATACACATATACACACACATACATACTACAAGGAAATGAGGATTACGACCACCACCTGCTAAAGAGATGACTCTCCTCCCAACCAAATGCCTCTATATATAGGTCTCTCCAGGGGACTGCCTTCTTGGGCAGGTGGATACTAACCATCCATGTGTCGGCCATGTAATTGCATGTGCGCCAAGTCTCCCAGTCAACTTGAGTTAACTCAAGTGGATGCTTCTAGAAGGCTCTAGATCTCTTTGGGGAAAAGACTCTCCCCATGTCCCCCATGGGGATTTAACCCAAGACCTCATCCTTCACATCCTTGAGACTTAACCACTAAGCTAAGTGGATCACTTGTTCACAAGAGCACAAGACCTCCTAGTAAGTCTAGACTCGAGATCTTTGGTCATACACACAGATGACCAAATGATGTCCGATTTCAGATCTGTCTGAACCGGCCTGATCCTTGGATCAGAGACTTACTTTATTACATTCTTCCCCCCTTGGAAAAATATTTTCGTTCTCAAAAATAGAGCTATATACATACTGTAGGTTACCCCCGAGCCTCATCTTCTAAAAACTAGAATAATAAGGGTGGATCTAAAAACATCCCTGGCCAATTCACAGTTTCTCGATATGCGATCTAGGCACAAACATATGAACTGGGTGGATTCAACTTACTAGTCCATTTCTAGGCATGACTGGTGCATGGACTTAGTAATGAAGGTGGGATTCTTATCCTGTATAAGACTTTGAGAACTCTTGATTCACTTGAATTTATTTTGGAGAACTTGAAGTCTGGTTATCCCAAACATCTAACTTGGATGTTTGTGCAATGGTTTACTCTTATCCAATAGTTACTTGATTTTTTCACCCGACTAGAGGACTACTTTGTCCTAATGAGTTTAAAAATCCTATGAAAACTGTAGGAGAAAGTTTACCATTTTCTTTGAGTGAACCATACTATATCTTGACCAATTCAAATTCAAAATGAAAATTGTCCAACTTAGGATACTTTTCTCAAAGACTTGAGCTAAAAGTTCTTGGGAATTGTCAATCTGTTGAGCAATTCCTAACTTCTCCATTCTAGAGTATATTGGACTCTAGGAAATCTTTTATGCTATAAATTGAAGCAAAATCAAATGAATAAGTCAAACTTGAACTTATCATCTTTCGATGTTTGAAAAGGTTCTTGTACAGAACATCTATCTAGGATGTTTTAATTTAGTTACCTAGTTCTATCCGGCTAACCTTTGACTTTTGTGAAAAGAATCAGATACCATATCTGAGTCGAATCCAAAAGATTCGAAAAGCAAAAAGAAAGAACTAAAACTCTGTTCAACCAATTCAAACTTCAAAGATACATAAACTGTTGGAACAAAACAATCACAAATTGATGATTACAAAGAGCTTGAAGCATGTCAATGATCAGGTTGAAGTTCAAGAAGTCATTTGAGAAAATGAAGAGATCTCAGAAGTGAAGCTTGTATATATATGTACATTACAATTGGAAATTCTTGTAATTTGAGTATAGATAGTCCTTAGGATGATAATGAGTAATGTAACAGACACGAGATAAGTCTACAACCATATGTATATAAGTCAATGACGTAAAGAAATACATGAGAGAGTCATTAGAAGACAAGTGTCATAGAGATAGATGTGAAGAGAGTCATCTTCAGAAAATAGCAATGAGTATTTTGTAGATTTCTCTCAGTTTGATCATGTGGATCAGAAATCCTTTTGTACACATCTAATCTAGAAGCTAATGAAGCTATGTTAAAAGTTTCATGGTCTAATTCCTTTCATGTTGTGAGTATGATCAATAGGAACATGTGTATGTAAAGTCTATAGGTAGACCTCTTAGAGTCACACACTTTTTTGTGTCAATGTTTTGCTTAGATCTCAGTGTACAGTGTAAAGTTTTTAATGAATGAGCATTCAAAATCTAAGTTAGAAGGTAAGGAAGCTATGGCTAAAAGCATTTAGCAAAACGGGATCTGCGCTGTGAGAAATCAACCTTAGAAGTTACCTATGTCAAAGTCGCTTGTTCAGGAAGATAATTTCTGACATACCTTTGATCTTAAGGATCAAAATAAAGTTTTAATGATTCATTTGGAGGACTAATGGTTGATATGATTGCAAAAAGGTAGTGTGGAGATATGTGCATCATTGGTTTGAAGAAATTTGAAGACATATGCAGGTAATGAAGTCAATCAGTGAATCAGACTATTGAAGGATGAAGAATTTCACTCAGAGAAGTGATATTTGAAAGTTTTGGTAAATGAAGATAACATTTGTGTAAAGTTTGATCCATAACTGATATAGATGTGATCTTCAATCAGTATAGATCAAACCTTTGGAGATTTAGAGGTCTCCAACAGTGGTATCAGAGCTGAAGGTGCAACACAAGTGAAGTAAAGGCATTGGAAGTCTCGACTGTTGCAGACATTGAAGTCTTTTCATATTGAAGGAGCACATGATCAAAGTTTGAAAGAAAACCTGAAGTAGAACCAAGAACGAGTTCAAAGGATCAAGAAGGATTAAAGCTTCATATCAAAGGTACACTCTATTATCATAAATCATAGTAATTGCAGACACAGAAGATCAAAGATGGGAGAAAGCTTGCACATTGATAAGCTAGATAGGGAGAACTATCCAGCTTGGTCCATGAGGATGGAGGCACACCTCATGAGCAAAGATTTGATGGCATTCATTAGAGGAGAAGAAGAAAAGCCTGAGTTTGAAGATCCTAGTGTTCCAACTAGGGATGAACTTGAAGGTTTGAAGAATTGGATGAGAAAGGATGCTCAAGCTAGGAGCATCATTCACATGGCTGTAAATGATTATCTTTTACCTCACATCAGAGGATTAGAAAGTGCAACAGATGTGTGGAATGCTTTGGAAGAGCATTTCCAAAACACAACCAAGTCAAGGAAGTCCTCATTATGGGCAGAATTCACAACTTTCAAGAAGAAGAGCTCACTATCAATTTCTGATGATGTGGCAAGAATGAAGGATATTGCAGATAGCTTGGGAGCAGTAGATGAAGACATTGAATAGGATAAGTTGGTAAGGCAAATACTTACAGGTCTGAGAGGAGATGAGAAGTGGAAGCCTTTCATATTGTCCATAGAATTGTCACTAGATCATTTTACTCCTGATCTTAATCAATTGCTAGGACACATGCTAACTTTTGAGCAGAACATTAAGGGAGACAATGATAGGAGTGCAAGTCAAGCTATGTACTCCAAGGACAAGAAAAAGAGTGGCAAAGGGAAGCAGTTAACTGATGATGAAGGAACTTCAAGTCAAGCTAACTTTACAAAAGGAAAGATAAACTTCAGAGGTAAAGGAAGAGGAGGTAAGTACAAAGACAATACTAAAATTTGTGGTAGAACCAATCATTTGGCAAATGATTGTTGGTATAACAATCAAAATGGTGGAAGTAATAACCAAAGCTTCAATCAAAGAGGTAGAGGAGGCAGAAACCAAAGAGGCAACTTCAGAGGAAGAGGTGGTAGGACATCATATGCTAGAGGAGGTGGAAGAAGTTTTCAATCTCAATCCTACAACAACAATTATTATAATTATGCATCAGATCAGAAGGATGACATGACTCTCATCTTGAATGCAACTCATGAAGCAGTAGGAGAAGACCAAAGGGTGTTCTATATTGACTCAAGATGTAGCAATCATCTGAGTGGCAATATATAATTGATGACTAATATGGAAGCAAAGGTGAATGGACATACAGTTCAAATAGGAGACAACACCAAGCATAAAGTGGAGAGCACTGGATCAGTAAAGACAAAGAGTGTGAAGTCAGATTCACAAATGATGGTGTTTATGTGCAAGATCCAAATCAGGGATATAGAAATATCATTGCAGGTAAAAAGGAAGGAAGGCTGTTTACTCTCAAAGTTCAAGGTAATGTGGGACATGCTTTATTTACTTATGGAAGTCAAAAGATGTCTGAATTAGACCTATGGCATAAAAGGCTAGGTCATTTCAATGAGAGAGCCATAAAGGAAATGTCAAAGAATGATGTGGTGCTTGGTTTGCCAAATATTGAAGGGCAACATATGGTGTACAAGTGTGAAGCTTGTCAGTTAGGTAAATCAGGGTACAAGTATTCAAACATGCTTGAGTTAGTTCATACACATGTGTGGGGTCCTTCAAGGGACTATAGCATAAATGGATCCAGATATTATGTGTTGTTTGTTGATGATGCAACCAGATGGATTACTTTATATGTAATCAAGGACAAATCAGAAGTGTTCAAGACATTCAAGCATTATCATGCTTATGCAGAAAGGATTACAGGACAAAAGCTCAAGAGGTTGAGATCAGATAGAGGGGGAGAGTATTTCTCTAAAGAGTTTGATGATTATATGTGGAATGCAAGTATAAAGAGAGAAGTAACTTGCAGGTACTCTCCTCAACAAAATGGAGTTGCAGAAAGAAGAAATAGAACTCTTGTAGAGTTTGCAAGAGCAATGATGAAGGAAAAGAATTGTCCAAACTACCTTTGGGCAGAAGCTATCAACACTGCGACATACCTTGTGAATAGGTTACCTTGTAAAGCTTTGGATGGAAGAACTCCTTATGAAGTATGGTGGGGTAAGAAACCTACTCTTGATCATTGTAAGGTATTTGGATGTTTAGCATATGCTTATGTTCCTTCACAATTGAGACATAAGCTAGAACCCAAAGCATAGAAGTATGTGTTTATTGGGTATGATGATAGACAGATGGGTTACAGATTATGGAGTCCATCCACAAAGCAATTTCTTGTTACCAAAGATGTTACATTTGATGAGCAAAGCACATGGTATACATGGTTAACAAATGATTATGCAGATGTCAAAGAAATACAAAGGAAAGGCAAGACAAAAGTACGTGTGTATAAAGAAGATATTGATGATGATTATTACAAAAAGTAAATTGCAGGATAATGTTGAAGATGGGCCAAGATTTGATCCAGAATCAAATGTGGCTGAGACTTCAAGAAGTGCAGAGGTCAGAAGATCCTTGAGAGAAAGGAAAGAGCCTATTAGGTATAGCTATGATACATCTTTCCTAACAACAAAAGATTATGCTTACATTGTGAAGACAGAAGGGGATCCAATCACATATGAAGAAGCTAAAGGTAAACAAAATTGGGAGAAGGCAATGCAAGAAGAATATGATGCTCTACTTGAAAATGAAACATGGGAATTGGTGCCAAGACCAAAGAATCAGAAAGTCATTGGATGTAAGTGGGTGTATAAAACAAAAAGATTTGCAGATGGTAAAGTGTCTAGATACAAGGCTAGACTTGTGGTCAAAGGTTATGCCCAAACCTATGGGGTAGATTATGATGAAACCTTTAGTCCTGTTGCTAAGATGTCTACAAGTAGATCAATGATTGCTATTGCTGCTTGTAAAGGATGGAAGTTATCACAATTAGATGTGAAAATTGCATTCCTGAATGGATACATTGCAGATGAAGTGTACATGGAGCAACCAGAAGGCTTCATGGATTCAATTGGATCAGATTATGTTTGTAAGCTCAAGAGAGCTTTGTATGGGTTGAAGCAGGCTCCAAGAGCATGGAATTACAGGCTTGTTAAGTTCTTGAATGAATGTGGATTTCAAGCATCAAAGGCAGATAGTAGCTTGCTAGTGAAGGCAAGTGAAAATGGATACATATACATGTGTATTTATGTTGATGATATTATTGTTACAAGTACAGATGCTCAAGGAATCAATGAGCTTAAGAAACAAATAGAGAAGGAGTTTAAGATAAGTGATTTGGGAAACTTATCTTATTTCTTAGGAATGCAGATTTTGTATACTCAACATGGAGTATATGTTACACAAGAGAGATACTTGAAGAATCTTTTGGTCAAGTTCAACATGGAGGATTGCAAGCCTTCAACTACACCATTGGAGGTAAATCATAAGTTGAGCAGATATAGAGGTGAAGAATTCAATGATATGAAGAAATATCAGAGTTTGGTAGGTAGTCTAATCTATGCTACCTTGACAAGGCCAGATCTATCATATGCAGTAGGTGTGTTATCACAATTTATGCATTGTCCAAAGAAGACTCATTGGATTGCAGCTCAAAGGGTACTCAGATATATCAAAGGAACCCTAAGTGAAGGTTTGTATTATGGATTTACTTCTGATACAAGAATCAAAGTGTTTAGTGATGCAGATTGGGCAGGTGATTTAGATGATAGAAGGTCTACTCATGGGTATCTCTGTTATGTTGGAGATAAACTAGTTTCTTGGTGCTCAAAGAAGCAACATACAGTTGCTTTGTCTTCCACAGAAGCTGAGTATAAAGGAATGGTAGAGACTGCAAAAGAAGTGATATGGTTAAAGACTTTGTTGAAGAGTTTTGAATCTGATCAGAGTACTCCAATTATTTTTGGAGACAATATGAGATCATTGTATTTGGCAGCTAACCCTGTTTTTCATGCCAAAACTAAGCATATAGAGATTCAGTATCATTTCTTGAGGGAAAAAGTACTTGGTAAAGAGATTGAAGTTTTGTATACTCCAACAAAAGAGCAAGTTGCAGATATGTTGACAAAAAGCTTGGATGGACCTAAGCTATAGAGGTTCATAGAGATGACATGAGTAAAGAGAAATGGAATAATCACAATTAGTGATTGAGGCGGAGCTGTTGGAACAAAACAATCACAAATTGATGATTACAAAGAGCTTGAAGCATGTCAATGATCAGGTTGAAGTTCAAGAAGTCATTTGAGAAAATGAAGAGATCTCAGAAGTGAGCTTGTATACATATGTACATTACAGTTGGAAATTCTTGTAATTTGAGTATAGATAATCCTTAAGATGATAAGGAGTAATGTAATAGACACGGGATAATTCTAGAACCATATGTATATAAGTCAATGATGTAAAGAAATACATGAGAGATTCATTAGAAGACAAGTGTCATAGAGATAGATGTGAAGAGAGTCATCTTCAGAAAATAGCGATGAGTATTTCGTAGATTTCTCTCAGTCTGATCATGTGGATCAGAAATCCTTTTGTACACATCTAATATAGAAGCTAATGAAGCTATGTTAAAAGTTTCATGGTCTAATTCCTTTCATGTTGTGAGTATGATCAATAGGAACATGTGTATGTAAAGTCTGTAGGTAGACCTCTCAGAGTCACACACTTTTTTGTGTCAATGTTTTGCTTAGATCTTAGTGTACAGTGTAAAGTTTTTAATGAGTGAGCATTAAAAATCTAAGTTAGAAGGTAAGGAAGCTATGGCTAAAAGCATTTAGGAAAACAGGATCTGTGCTGTGAGAAATCAACCTTAGAAGTTACCTATGTCAAAGTCGCTTGTTCAGGAAGATAGTTTCTAACATACCTTTGATCTTAAGGATCAAATTAAAGTTTTAATGATTCATTTGAAGGACTAATGGTTGATATGATTGCGCAAAGGTAGTGTGGAGATATGTGCATCATTGGTTTGAAGAAATTTGAAGACATATGCAAGTAATGAAATCAATCAGTGAAGCAGACTATTGAAGGATGAAGAATTTCACTCAGAGAAGTGATAGTTTAAAGTTTCGGTAAATGAAGATAACATTTGTGTAAAGTTTGATCCATAATTGATATAGATGTGACCTTAAATCAGTATAGATCAAACCTTTGGAGATTTAGAGGTCTCCAACATAAAATTACTATGAGTCAAAGTCTAGATGACTCTTTAACTTCTCAAAGATCTATTTCAACTGGGTATTGAAGCATTTTCCATATCTTTGAGAGAAATAAGCTGGATTCTCAAAAAGATTCAAAGCAACTCGAAAACATCATCCAAACACAAGATACTAGTGTGGTAACCAACATCAGTGTGTCGACCCATTGAGGTTCTGTTAATGAGTTTTGTATTCAAATAATGCTTCACTTGAGACTAAGTTCAAGTCATATTCAGTCTTTCTGACTCCTTATTGGGAATGCAATTCTTGTGCATTTCTTTGAGTCAAAAGAGTGAATTTACCAAGTTATACTAGGAACTTGATGCTTGACTTAGTCAATAAAATCCTTGGTTGAAAAGATCAACTCAAATCAAAGTCCAACTATTTCAAAAAATTATGAAATAGTTTTGAATTAACAACACTTTATCTTGAAGTGTTTCAAGAAGATCTTGGAAGTTACTTACTTTGCATCTTTTGTTTCCTTGATCTCGAAGTGTCTTGAGATACTAATTTTATCCTTCTTGAATTAAAATCCTTCTTTGAAGTCTTAATTCCCTCGAGGATGAAACCTAACTTCAAGATCCAATCTAGGACTAAAAGATAATTATCATCCCATGGTCTGATGTCCCATACCATCTTTCCTACATCAATCTGAGTATAAAATCTTGTGTTCCATACCACCCTATTTTATATTCATATTGACATGTGAGTGAATATTATCCTAAATTCTAAACATCTCTTGATAGAGAACCTTCTTGCTTCATTTCTTTTCGAGAATTTTAAAGTTTCAGACATTAACTCTAACTAGATTTTCTAGGTTTTGATCCCTTCACATGATTGTTTCACAATCTTGTGCTTTCCTTCGAGAACTTGAAAACCTTTTGATGGAACATCCATCCTTCTTTGCTAGGGTTTTCAAATGAAAACCAATCAAAATTCCAAGTACTTGAGTTTTCACAGATTCAAGCTCTATTGATTTACCCTTAACCAATTGTAGTGAGAAGAGTTTTTAACTTCTTGTCTTTAGATTCCTTTCTTTACAGATGCTTTAGGTACCTACCCCGGGGACTTTATATAGGAATCTCTCTACTGCCTAACTCTTAAGCATCTGCTCATGCTTTCTAGATTTGTACCAAAATCCCTTTAAGGATAGGCAAACATTATGTTTTACCTTCCACAGACTTAAGTATCGTCTTTACGGTTGCAGAGTACATTCTTGGAATTTATTTTCTTTGTTTAGACTTGGAACAACTTATTCTTTTCATAATTTTCCATTGAATAAATGAAACTTGAGTGAATAATTCCTAAAAGGAATTTTATTGTCAATACTTGGGCAATATACAAAGTAGTTCCAATCGCACATTCTTGGACAATCATGGTCAAGCTTGATCAAGTCTGGTTGATCTTGCGACTAAAATAAAGACTTAGTCGCTCTTAAACTAACAAAAGCATCTTTTTTGCTTACCCATGGGCTTTTAGAGATCTTTCCCCTACTAAGTCCAAGCATATACTGATGCCCTCAGATTCCAAAGCCAAGAATCTTTGATACACCTTTAGGTTATATCAATATTTGGACTTAAGTACCAATACTGATGGTTTGGGAACTGCTGGGAACTACTTGCTATCAAACTTACTTGAAAGATTCTAGTCTCACATCGAGGGAGATTTTTCTTTCAAGAACTTTAGATTCCTATCAAGGAATCAAGTAATACTAAGCCAGTGATTCATCTTGGAATCTTTTGCTTTCCAGTCCAATCATTCATCTTGGAATCCTTAGTTTTATGGAATAATCTCTCTAAAAGAAACCTTCACTATTGAACAAGAACAAGACTTAAGGCTTTATTACTTGTCCAAAAGATATTCCTTTTTAACTAAGGAAATAGTTAATTAGGCTATTTCCTTTATTGGCTTAACTTTTAGGAAGTAGCTTAATTTCTAAAAATTACTTTGACATATCTTTTAGAAAATATCTTGATTCCCAAAAATTAAGTTGACTTGGGTTTCTTCTTTAAGCTCTAATTATCTTAAACAAAACCAAACATACTTTTCTTATCCTCAGAAAAGTGCTTAATAAAAGTATTCAACTACTTAACCAACAATCATGCATTTAAAAATGTCTCTTCTTGCATGCAAATGCATGTGAGTGCATGCACGTGTTGGCATTCCCCTTATGCATCAAACCTAATTCAAGCAATTCTTGAGCTTGACATGTGTGCAACCAATCATCCATGCACAAACAATCTATCCTCTACCTTACAAAAGGTTATAAATATACATGTGCACAGACTTGAGTGCATCCTATTCCTTTTGCAAGCAAGAAGAAAATGTGTATGGTGCCTGAAAACATTCTTTTGAAAGGAGAGATGCACCAAGAATCTTTCGTATATGCATGCCTATACTTGTATTTAATGAGTGTTTCAATATCTTTATGCTCTTTCATGGAGGTTTCCATAATTTGCATCAAGATTATCAAAAATGAAGTTTACTACCATACTTCAATGATAAAAATGCGTTCTACATGAAAGCATAGAGCAAAACAAATATTGAAACCAATCATTAACTTTGGAAAATACTTATCTCCCAATTAGTTCCATCCCTCCAATGATCCTCGGGAAGAGCCAAAAATGACTTTTCGGGTAGCTCGCCTTTAAAAGTCGCCAAGTGAGAGAAAATCAAAGTAGCTGCTCTAATATTGAGCATTAATCGTGACAAGCTATCTCGGCTAGACAAAATCATTGTACAACACTGTCGCAAGTTCGCTCATCGTCTGCAGACCTTATAGCTTTAACGTCATTTAGGTTTTGTCTGTTATCTTTGACAAAAAAGCAAAAGGCATAAAAGCACTAGATTTGTCAAAAAATATCACAAGTAATACAATATTGAGGCACCCTCGTGGACAGACGAATCGCTCCTTAAATCAAGGTCTGATGTTCGAATCTGTTGCAGACAACTGCAGGTAATTATTTTTCTGTGATTTTAAGACTTATGCAGGGTTCAAAAATGCTTTTAAAATAAAGCTCCCTGGTTTACTAATCCTGAGCGCAGCAGATGGCCTGTGAAAGCGTCGGACATACAAGAAATATGATTTCTTCCTTTGTGCTTGAGCAGCTCGGCCAAGATGAAAATACACAAAAATTGCAGGCTGCAATTCAAAGGACATAGCTCTTGTGGTTTAGAACAGCTGCGCTAGATGAGAACGTCGAAAGTTGAAGTCTCTGTGCTGCACATTTTCTTAGGTTCTTATGGATAGCAACAAGCAGAATTATTGCAATAAGAATGATGTAATGATATCAAGATCATCTTGAGTACTGCAGCTGTGATTGAGTCTTATCAGAGACTCTTGAGATCACCTTCTCTTATGCTAGACGGCGACAAAGCTATGCTTCTTTATAGATGAAGATGTTTTATATTTTAGCTTTGCTACAACCGTGCAGATGAGTGGTATCTCCAGATCGAATAGGATAATTCAACACACAAGTGCACCCGTGGATAACGATGATAATTTTAATCGGATTTGAATCTGTTTCCGCACTACGTTGAATTTTGAGGAAGTTTCCACTTTTGTTTTTGCTTTACGCTTCTAGCAAGTGACAATTGCAGAAATGACATAATGAGAATATAAACAATCACGCTTCGTAGTGTAAGCTGATCCCTTGGATGGCGCATATTTTGATTATGCCGAGATCTCAGGTTCGATCCCTCAAGCCACTGCCATGAGGCTTTACTTTAATGTTCTACAACACTCATGAAAAGATATTATAGAAATGAAAAAAGATATGCTGAATAGCACAAACCGTGGACACGTAGTGTGGATAGCAGGGATCGCCTAGTACATGAGATCACGGGTGTGATCTCTCGGTGAACCGATCTGTAGATGCTATTTGATCTCTTTCCTTTTGCTTGGCACAATCGATTAGATTAAAGAAATATATCGCCATGAGTTATAACATGTCATATCTTCGTGCAGGCCGCGAGATTGAGTGTGAAATAGAAGTGATGCAAGATACAAATTCACCAAGAAACTTGAAAAAAAATGCATCTACAAGATCTCCATTGCAACAAGCCCCATCAAGCTCTCCATGGAAGCTCAACCTTGAGCTCTTATACCAATGCAAGGAAACGAGGATTACGACCACCACCTGCTAAAGAGATGACTCTCCTACCAACCAAATGCTTCTATATATAGGTCTCTCCAGGGGATTGCCTTCTTGGGTAGATGGATACTAACCATACATGTGTCGGCCATGTAACTGCATCTGCGCCAAGTATCCCAGTTAACTCGAGTTAACTCAAGTGGATGCTTCTAGAAGGCTCTAGATCTCTTTGGGCAAAATACTCTCCCCATGTCCCCCATGGGATTGAACCCAAGACCTCCTCCTTCACATCCTTGAGACTTAACCACTAAGCTAAGTGGATCACTTGTTCACAAGAGCACAAGACCTCCTAGTAAGTCTAAACTCGAGATCTTTGGTCATATACACGGATAACCAAATGATGTCTGATTTCAGATCTGTCTGAACCGGCTGGATCCTTGGATCAGAGACTTACTTTCTTACACATACACAGATATACACACATACACAAATGCACACATATATGATATGCATATAGACATTTAAAAATGCACACATGTGCATACACACACATACACATATATGTTAAACTTTTGAGGTGGCTCTTTGCGCATTTCCCAAGATACTAAGGTACAATCGCCGACACGGAGCTCCAAAAGATATCTAACCGCCCAGCCATGTGGATGCCTATATTTCTCTCTCTCTCTCTCATTAATCCCTAGAATGGGTAATACTCTAGAATGGGTAATAAACACGGAGCTCCAAAAGATATCTAACCGCCCAGCCATGTGGATGCCTATATTTCTCTCTCTCTCTCTCTCATTAATCCCTAGAATGGGTAATACTCTAAGCTTCTCATATGAGTGCCACTTGGCACTCATGTGAGTATCATAATCATAATGTATAAGGGGAGGTTCTCACCTCTAATACATTACTCAAATATGATACTCCATATGATATTTCCTTCCCCTTAGTTCCATTTTTGTCCTCAAAAATGGTATTGGAAGGCCTGACCGAAAATGAGAAATAATAGAACCACCACTCCCACTATATCCCCATGTATCCAATGGGTGGAGTAGTCCTCCAATCCTCAATCTCTCAGCTTTATTGACCTGGCATTTGATGCACTTAAGCACATACTCTAGGACGTCCTTATGAAGTACAGTAAAACTGTCTCTTAACAAGATCATAAGTCTTGTTAACTCCTGGGTGTCCCGCACTAGGTGTGTCATGGCACTCATACAAAATATGCCCTCTCATCTCAGAATCTCTAGGGACACATACCTTACCTTTATATAACAGATATCCATCATGGACACTGTAATTCTTCCACTTGAACTCTTCTTGAGTACCCGTCGATACTTCCTCCTCACTGGAAACCCGTATATCACGATCCCCATTCTCTATGGCTTCCCAAATCTCAGAATATGCAGGATCAAATCTACATTTCCCTCTAATGGACTCAAGTAGCTCACTAGTGATATGAGTAAAACGCAATCCATTGAGCATAGGCATGCGGCTAAGTGAATCAGCCACTACATTAAACTTTCCCTTCCTATACCTAAGCTCATAATCAAACCCATGAAGGGTCTCTGCCCATCGGGCCTTACAACCTTTAAGGTTTGTTTGATTAGAGAGCCATTTAATGCTCTCTTGATCAAACACTATCATAACTTTGGCACCATATAAATAGTGATGCCAATTCTTCAAAGCATGGAAAATTGCGTACAACTCCTTTTCATAGACGGAGTAATTATTCTGAGCCAGTTCTAGTTTCTTGCTCTCAAAAGCTATTGGTCAACCATCTTGAACTAAAACTGCTCCTATGGAAAAATCACTCGCGTCTGTCTCAACCACAAATGGTTTGTTGGGATCTGCTATGTGTAAAAGTGGAGCTGTAGCAATTGCTACTTTTAATTTCTCCATACTTTGCTTTTGTTCGTCTCCCCAATGAAAGGCTCTCCCTTTCCCTTTAAGATGTTCCATCATCGGGATAGAAATTTTGGCATAATTCTTAATGAATCTTCGACAGAAACTTGATAAACCTAGGAAGATCTGCAGCTCTTCTAGGTTCCTTGGATGTGGCCATTCCATAATAGCCCTTACTTTTTTAGGATCCATCTGGATTCCATCCTGGGAGACTATATGCCCAAGGTATCTAACCTCTGTCTTGACAAATTCACACTTTGACTCCTTAGCAAAGAGTGAATTTTCCCTTAGTACTTAAAATACTTTTCTTAAGTGTTCAAAGTGCTCATGTTTTGATGCACTATAGATCAGAATGTCATCCAAAAAATCTACTACAAAATGTCCTAGATAAGGCCCTAAAACACTATTCATGAGCTTCATCAAAGTGGTAGGAGCATTGGTGAGACCAAAAGCCATCACCAAAAACTCATAGTGCCCATATCTAGTCCTAAATGCAGTCTTAGGGACATCCTTTGCCCTAATCCTAATCTGATGATATCCTAATCTAAGATCAAGCTTGGTAAAATACCTAGCTTGATGTAACTGATCAAATAGATCTTCCAATCTAGGCATTGGAAACCTATTTTTGATAGTTACCTTATTAAGTGCTCTATAGTCTATACATATCCTCATAGAGTCGTCTTTCTTTTTAACTAGGAGCATTGGTGATGCCCAAGGTGAGTTACTAGGTTTAATGAAGCCCTTATCTAAATAATCTTGCAATTGCCTCTCAACCTCCTCATGCTGAGAAACACTAAGCCTATAAGGTGGCTTGCAAATAGGGTTAGTGTTAGTAACTACCTCAATGGCATGGTCAATGTCCCCTCTCTCAGGTGGTAGCCCTCTAGGTAAGTCAGTGGGAAAAACATCTCTATACTCAAACATAAGATCCTTAAAACTTTTAACCATACACTCTTGCAAAAAAGAATAATAGAAGGTCCTATCCATAATTACACTCCTAGCATGAAAATATACATTAGATGAACTGTCTATACAATGCTCAATATCATGACTATACAATAAAAACATCTCCTGTACATGCTGAGAATAACAAAGACTATACAACTCTAAGGATGAAATGAGAGGTGCACTAGATACATCTCTCTCTCCCTTAATACAAACTTTACTTCTATTCTTTTCAAATTCAAGTGTGTTGTTTTGATAGCTGCATTTAAGTGTGTCTCCCAACCCCCATAGCCACTCTCTTCCTAACACAAGGTCTGTCCTCTCCATATTCATAATTTGGAAGTCCATATGATCTGTATAGTCCTGCATCTTGACTTCCAAATTGGATACCATAGTATCCCATATCCTCTTGTCTTTCCCTTGCATCATAGATACTATGTATTTATGTGCACTAGGCTGATAGGGAATCTTTAGTTTCTTGAACAGAGTATAGTTTATAAAATTATGAGTGGCAGAGTCATCTATCATGACTCGCACCCTGGTCCCGTACACACTACCATGCAGTTTAACTAGGTCATGTGGTCCAAACTATGGTGACCACAATGACTGATTCAAACAACAAGTGTATATCCTCATGCATCACCTCCACTCCCTTGCAGCTAGAGCTGCCATGAATAGGAAGTGTCTACACGAGGTGGTCCACCTTTTTGCCCTTTTCAAGGGCCGTACTAGTCTCTCATCCTCTCTTCTTTTCTTCCCCCTTCTTGAGTGGACAGTTCCACTGTGAATGGCTAGGAGACAAACACCTAAAGCACAGGTTCTCTCTTTTGGCCCTCTCAAACTGATCTGTAGGTAACCTAGGCCCTTGTGATCTTTGTTTTTTAATGAAAATTTTGTTTTTCCCAAATGGAAACTTCTTCTTGAATTTAGTCATACTAAGAGGCTTGAGGGGCTGATCCATCTCCATAGGAGTGTATTGAGGATGGTTATGGAAATCTGTGCATACTTGACTGCCTCCTCAAACATCTTAGGTGCATTCCTTCTAACTTCTCTCTTAATGTCTTTATCTAAGCCTCTAACAAACCCTCTCGTTTTCTGGAAATCATCTAAGCCCTTAAGTTTCAAAATGATCTCCCTATAGTGGGATATGTAGACCATAAGAGGCCTACCTCTCTGGGATCCTATCCCACTCATCCCAATTCCTCTCCTCCTCATTCTCAAGGAGAAACTCTTTTAGAAAAAGAGTTTCAAACTGAGTCCAATCTATAGGGATCAAGTTTGCCTCCTTAAGAATCATCCACCACTTATAAGCCCGTGGGCCAAGCGAGAGACTCGCCTCTAGCACATGGTACTCTGGTGGGGTGCCCTTTACTTGATGAAAATCATTCCACTTTTGTAAAAAAGTGTAGATTGCATCCTTGTTTCGATCTCGGTCATCCCCTATAAAGGTAGGTGGCTTTAAGTCTTTCAGGAGGGGAGCTTCTCTAGAGCTCTCTCCTTTGTGCTTACTAAGAAGAGAAGCATCTCTCCTAGTCATCTCTAGAGGAAGAGTAGGGGTTTCTCTTTCCTTCCTAGCTAGGAAAGAGGTGACATGAGTCTCAAGTGAGATCATTTGAGACTTTAGTTGCTGAATGAGAGATGCAATGCCACTTAGATCTCTCTCTAACTAAAGGGTCTATTCTTTCAAGTCTAAAAATTGGTCATGTGTAACAAACTCATCCAAAAGTTCCTCATATGTATATTCTTCTTGTTGAGGCTCTTTCTCTTCTAGGTTTTCCTCTACTTCCTGCCCCATTTCTACTTCCATTCTAGAATCAGGATCCTCTAGTTGCTCTTTAGATGGAGAAGTGTGTTCAATTAAATTTTTGCCTTTAGATTCCATGTTTCACTTCCCTTCCCCCATTTTCTACTTAGAGTATGTGAAAATGAATGGAAGTAAACCTTGAATGTGCAAGAAGAAGAGAAACATATCACAAGAGCACTTCCTTGGTACAAAATGAAGCTACGGAAGCAAAATCCAAGTGATCCTTGAAGCTTGAGGTCGCTGATTTTGAATCCTTTCTAGGCCCAAAAAAAATTGGAAATGTCCTGTTGGTCCAGGGAGGTTCTAATCACCAAAAACCGACAAGGACAATGCCAAAACCATGTAGCAATAGCCCCAACCGGGCAAACTGAGTGAAATTGAATCACTTTAGAGATTTGACAGTCCTTGCCAGTCCAAGAAATGTAGCCAAGCACCTATACTTCAAAGCTATAAAGCTATCCCAAGTGAAAAAAGTGAATTTGGACATCGAAAGATGAAAAACTAGGCCGGGAAGTGGTCGCTTAGTTCCTGTTGAAGCACTATAGAGAGGTTTTGGTTGACCAAATCTTGTCCAAATCCAATACCAATGGTTTTTGAGTGAAGCTTACCATCATAACATGACAAAGATTTTTGAAATCGTATATCGTATGAGCAAGCTATGGTGCGGAGAAGCCGGGTATGTCACGAGTACATTGTGGGAAGGTAAATCTTCATGGAGTAGTGAGTTTAGGAGCTCACAGTTGAGAAATTGAAGCTTGTCAAGAAAATCCAATGAGCCTTACCCCATGTCCACAACCCACAATACATGTATGCATCATCATTTTGCCAAAATATTGATCCAATTCATATATTTTGTTCCCCCCAAGTGAGAAAAAAAACTCGAAATTAAACTTCACTCTACCTCCTCTTTTACCACGGATTTGCAACTTGTAGCCATCTGAGGCAAGTAAACTTATCCCATATATGTACTCAGCAACGCCGAGGATGGCTATATAATGAAGGGTATTCTCTTCACTCCTTCATCCAAGAGGAGGGGAGGAGGAGAGAAGCTCATCCATGAGCTATAGCCTCTCGCTTCCTTGCTCACACCAGTTGTTGACCGCCTTTGTGGGTTATTAACTCCTTCATGGGCCTGTTGATGCCTCGATGTGCGTGCTATCCTGCTCCGATACCAGTGTTAAATTGTCTCCAATGCCTCCCCTCAATTTTGAGGGGGCTCTCTGCACATTTTCCAAGATACTCAGGTACAGACGCCGACTCCAGAACCTCATAAACACGGAGCTCAAAAAGATATATGAACACCTAGCCGCATGGATGCCTATATTTCTCTCTCTCTCTCATTAATCCCCATAATGGGTAATAATCGAAGCTTCTCATATGAGTGCCACTTGGCACTCATGTGAGTATCATACTCATAATGTTTAAGGGGAGGTTCTCACCTCTAATACATTACTCAAATATGATACTCCATATGACAATATAGGTACTTGCACATATACACATACACATACATACACACACATACACTAACAAAGATAGACACACACACATACACTCACATGCATACATACACACATATGCATACACCTACATATGCATACATACATAGACACATGTATACACACACATGCACATACACACACATATGCATACACACACATGTGCATACATACAACATGCATTCGCACACACACATGCATATGTATACATACATACACACATGCATATGTGTAAATACATAAACACAAGCACATACACACACATGTGCATACACACACATGTGCATACACACATACATATATACACATACACATATATACACACACATATATACACACACATATACACTCACGTGCATACATACACTTATATGCATACATACATATACACACATACACATACATAGACATGCATATACACATACACATACATACACACCCATAGACACACACATATACTCACATGCATACATACACTGTTACACTTATGTGTTCCTCGAGTAGCTTTGATGTGAACCTTTTCCCTATACATGGGAACTTTTTACTCTAGTGCTGGCTAGAGGTTTTTTCCCCATGTTACCACATACTTGATACTCTCATATGTGGTGGTACTTTGTACTTAGGGATATCATTTAGCTCTTACGTCAGTTCAGTTCATCATCAATAGAGAGAGCTATTCCAGCCATCGTCTTCTCGGTGTGTCTTGCTGCATTTGTGCTTCTTATGTGTGCTTCTCGTGTGTCTCTCGCACTTCTACACACACCCAACAGTGGTATCAGAGCAGATTCAGCTCCTTCTTAAGTTTCGGTTTTTCGTGTCGCGACGCGCATGCACTTTAATAGTGCAAATCGACTTCGGAGCATAGAACAATGAATTTCAGCAGCCAAGAGACATTTTCAGTAGGTACACTGAGGTTTTACCCCCATTTCGAAGCCATTCGTGCAGTCAAAATCGCCATCAGAGTGACGATTTGTGAGCTGAAATTTCAGCATTCATTTTAGCTTTCGTCAAGTGAAGATTTTGTCACATTCTTGTTCTTTTGTGAAATGGAAGGCAGCAATGACTTGTTTGGCATGCTTCAAGCTGAAGATAAGCTTGATGGGACCAACTATCCGATGTGGTCTTACATGATGAAACATGTTCTTGTTGCTAAACAACTTTGGAACATAGTGGCAGATGTAGATCGAAGACCCACAGGTGCTTCTACTTCATAGTCTACTGTCACAGATGGAGCTTCTTCTTCAAGTATAGTGGTTTCTCCTTATCCACCTACATAGGAGCAACTTAGATGGGATGGAAAAGATGCTCAAGCTCATGCTTTGATTGTGCTTTCTATGAAGCATCATATAGTTCCACACATTCGATCATGTTCTATATCACGACAGGCATGGGACACTCTTGCTTTTTTGTATGCCATGCATAATGAAGCACGTGTTGCAACTTGAGGAAGCAACTTGAGGATGTATGTATGGCTGAAAATGAGTCGGTGGATGTTTATGTGACACGCATCAAGGACTTGAAAGAGCAATTGGAAAACATAGATGAGATCATTCCAGATGCATCACTCATTTCTACATTGTTGAAAGGATTACTGGAATCTTTTCATGGCTTTGCTACTACAGTCCATTTGGTTGCAAAAGGAAATCCTAATATGTATGCATTTGATGAGTTTGTGTCTCTTCTTTTGCAAGAAGAGCAATCTAGAGTGAATAAGAGTGGTTTGATCGAGGGAATGCAAGCACTTGCTATCTCACAAAAGGGGAAAAGCAAGTATGGTTCAACTTTGGGTTCTTCAAAACCAAAGCCTCAAGCTTCCTCTTCCACTCATTCCTCTAATGATGGTGATTTGCAAAAGAAGAAGAGATGCAAATATTGTTGGAAGGCTGTTCATACTATTGATGAGTGTAGAAAGCTTGCTAAACGCAATGAAAAGAAGAAGGAATCCAGCATGTCTATTGCTGAAAATTCAGTAAATGTAAAGAATGATGAAGCTAACATGGCTCAAGATTTTTGCGCATGTGTTGTTACATGTCATTATGATGCTTCTTTGCATTCTAAATGTATGGTTGTGAGTGAGGCTGATTCGGATTGGTTCTTTGATAGTGGTGTTTGAAAGCACATAACATCATGCAAAAGATTTTTTTTCCTCTTTGAAAGATGCACCCAAAGGAGGACATGTGGTGTGTGCAAACAATGCCTCTTATCCTATCATTGGAGTAGGAGAAATTGAGCTTACGGCTGCAAATGGAAGTGTGATTCTCTTGAAAAATGCATTGTATGTGCCCAGTATCAAGAAGAACTTAATTTCAGTTCCGTTGATTGCCAAAGCTGGACTTCAGGTACACTTTGTTGATGATAAGTGTATGGTTCATGATTTCAGCAATGGCAATGTTATCGTGATGTCCGGTACATTATGTAATGGTTTGTATCGCATGGATACATACAAGAGGGCTGCCTCGAATGCCTTGGTTGCTCATACTTCTTCCATGGCTGAAATGGAGCTTTGGCATGCTCGTTTTGGTCACTTGAACTTCAATAATTTGCTTTACTTGGAAAAGAAGGACATGGTTATTGGTTTGCCTACACTTGAGTCCATTGAAAAGCATGCATGTGAAGGTTGCATTCTTGGAAAAATGCATCGTGCTTCTATTCAAAAAGATAGTCATACACACACTACAAGAAAATTGCAGCTTGTTCATAGTGATGTATGTGGTCCCCTCAAGACTCCGTCTTTTGGGAAGCATGTATATTTTGTTACCTTCATTGATGATGCTACTCGCCATACATGGGTGTATCCTATGAAAGCAATGAATGAGGTATTTTCTTGCTTCAAAGCATTTTTAGCTATGGCTGAAAATTTTTCTTCACAAAAGCTTTTGACTCTACGCACGGATCGTGGTGGTGAATACATGTCACATGAGTTTAATGCTTTTCTTCGTGAAAGAGGTATTTCACACCAATGTATGGTGCCATATACACCTCAACAAAATGGTGTTGCCGAGCATGAACTCTACTTGAAATGGCATGATGTATGGTTAAAGGAAAGCATCTTCCTGATAAGTTTTGGATGGAAGCGGTCATGTGTGCAAACTATGTGTTGAATCACTGCCCTACAAAAGCATCGAGAGTCATCACTCCTTATGAGGCTTGGAATGGTCATAAGCCTATGGTTAGTCATATGCGTGTGTTTGGTTGTTTGACATATGCTCTTGTGACATCACAACAATGTCACAAACTTGATGACAAGGCAAAGAAATGCATATTTGTTGGTTATAGTGCTGGAAGTAAGGGATATCGTTTGTACCATCCATTGACAAACACAATTATTGTGAGTTGAGATGTAGTATTTGCTGAAAATTTAGTTTTTCCTCTACTTGAATGCAAAAAACAGCCAACAATTAGCTCACAAGATGCATTCGATACGCTCATGCCGTTGTTCCAAAATGGTGCGCTTGAATATGGCCATGTAGACTAGCCAATTGAGGCCCAAAGGGCTGAAAAATTCCAGCAAAATAGTGTTGAATATGCAGAGAATTTCCAGCCAAACATGGCTGAAATTTTTTAGCCAAAAATTGTCAAAAATGCTGGAAATTCCAGCCACATATGGCTAAGCATTTGCGTCAAAATATGGCTGAAAATGAGCATGAAATTCAGCCCACGCATGATGTACATGTTGAAGATGTATTACATAATGAACACATGTCTATCAAGAGTGCACAAACTATGCCAAAGTGGCTGAAACAAACTTTGCAAGACAACGAATTGAGTGCACCTTTACTTGGTAGAACAAGATCAAGCTCTCACCATGCATCAAATAATTTTGTGGATTATTCTCTTATTGTTGC